>JAHRIG010000038.1:818245-869593 GCA_020311275.1 Eira barbara
CGGGGGCCAGGGAGTGGGGGGCGGGGGGCCGGGAGTGGGGGGCGGGGACGTCCAGGTTCGAGCAAGCACAGAGGACCGAAACACCTGGCATGTCTGGGGACAGAGTGCGTCGGAAACAGAGCAGAGAAGGCCACATACGGACCCTGGGGTCTCACCCAGGGGACAGGAGCAGGAGAGCCACCCGACCTGAGCTGCGGTCTCGGGGAGCACTCTGCCGCTCACAGAGCACAGAATGGGGATGTGGCCGGGCCCTGGGGGAGGTTCTGGGTGGACCAAGAAGGGGGCACAGAAGGGCCGGCTGGCATGGAGGTGGACGAGCACAGGGACTGGCTCCTGTGCTCCCCAGCAAGGGGGAGAGTCGTGTCACCGGTCACAGGCCAAGGGGTCTCTTGGGGAGACTGGACAGGGAGGGGCGTGGGGAGGTCAGCTGGGTGACACCAGGCTGCGACCCTCTCTATGCCACAGCCGCACTCGGGACCGAGTCTGTGAGAGGCCTGGTCGTCAGCAGCATCCGAGGCTCATCGGAACTAAGGGTGGAAACCCCAGCAATATTTCCTCCTGTTCCCTGCACTTTTATGGTGATCAGGGGTTACAGAAAAAGCAAAAATTAATCCATGGATTCTACAGACACGAATGCTGGGTTCAGTTCCTGCGTCTATAAAAGCAGCATATCAGACGCCGTGTCGAAAACAACATAACTGCGTAACGGGAACTGTAGGGTTAACCATTCTCTTTAAGAAGGCAGGGACTGGCCTTGGCCCCAGGCAGACCCCTCCCTCTCTGCTCGGGCCCAACAGCTGGGATCAGCTGGCTGATCACCCCAGGGGTCCGGTCAGCCCCAAACGTGTCAGGGGACTTGCGGTAAATTCTTACTTGCAAGAATCATCCCTGAAAATTCTCTGCCACTGAGGGGTCTCCCTTCTGAAGAGACTTCTGCTTATAAACCAGGACAAGCCGCCCCTCCAACCGGCACCCCCACTCAGTCCTTTCTCTCTGCAAAGGCTCCGCACTCCAGGAAGGCCTCCGGGAAGGATGCCCGGGGCTCTGAGAACAGAGCCTGAGGGGAACAGCAGGCCGTGTGGCCCTCTGAGTTCCAGGTTCCGGAAACAGCCTGGCAGGGCTCGTGCGCAGCGAGAAGGCTCAGGAAGGGGGGAACACCTGTGGCCTGCAGTTTTCCAGGGGTCGGAGTCACAGAAAGTCCAGCTGCCCAGCCTGGACTCACTCGCAGACCACGGGTGGCCTGGCTGCCTCAGCACGCCCCAGGGACCACGACGTCAGCAGAAGCAGCAAAAAACTTGCAAACGTGCACGGACCTTCAGCTTGGGGCTGTCAGGCACTCTGCACCCCTCCCAGCGCAGGGCCACTCACTTGCCCCTCCAAGACATGCACCTAACAGAGATCTCAAACTCCGCACCCGCCTTTGAGAGACCAATGGGGGCTCGGCTTCATGGGCAGCTGCTCCGGCCCAAACCGACACAGGCCCAGGGAGCCCGGAGAGCAGGATGGGGGGGGGGGGGGGGGCGCCACAGTCAGAGGGGCCCCTGAGCCCATCCAGAGCCCGAGGCTAGTGCTCGGCCGGGAAGGGCCCTTGCCTACACCCGCTGGGCCGGCTTCCTGCCTGGAGCTGAGCCGCCTGGGCCGGGGAGCCCTGGGCAGGGCAGAAGGCTAGCGGAGGAAGGGCTGAGAGCCCACCGGCCTCTGCCGTGAGCCTCCCAACAGCCTTGCACATGCCCGTCCCAGAAGATGCCCCTCCCCGAGCTTCCCTCATGTGCTGAGGATCTGCCTTCCGTCCCCGCCAAGAACCAAGCACCACACTTGGCAGACAATATGTGTGGGGAGGGAGAGGCCCCACCTCCAGACACCCCGGAAGACACACCTCGCTGGGCACAAGGGATGGAAACGTCTGCCCGAGGCTCTGCCCTCTGGGTGCCTGCTGTCCCCCGCAGAGTGGGACCAGCATCTGCCCCCACCCGCCCTGCACTCTGAGCCTCTAGAAGGTGGGTCCCACAGCTGCCCTGGACCCCCAGCAGGGACGGCAGGTCCTGGAGCCACCCACTGGCCTGCTTTCACAGGCCCTGAGCCTGGACGTTGCCAGGAGCAGGCAGGACACAGCCCGGGCCCCCGTGGACCCGCTGCTATGCTGGCCCCTCCGCCACTCAGACCTCAGCTGGCTGGACCCCAAGGCCAGGGGGAAGGGAGGCCCAGGCCTTCCCCAGTATCTCCTGTTCCGTCCTGCTGCCAGAACATACCCACGGGCTCAGCAGAGCCGCTGGAGGGCAGGGGATGCCCCCCCGCCGCTCCTCCCCCACCGCCCCACCTGTGTCGTCCTCCTTCCGACTGTCCTCCCGGGTGCAGGGACCTCAGCTCCCGGCAGGTCCAGGCACCCCCTGTCCCAGCCACACTGGATGCCGGGCCACTGGGCTCCTCTCACCCACAGGTCTGCCCACGCACCCCACCCCCACCTCATAGCGGCCCTGCCAATGGCTCACCGAGGGTCCCAAACACACACACGTCACGTGCCCAACTCTGCCCACCGGTCACCGTGCCCGTCCCACAAACACGTGACTGCCCTCGGCTGGGCCCATGCTCGGGAGCACAGTCGTCTGACCATGGCCCTCCATGTGGCTTTGCCGCCTTTAATATGCATCCACAGGACCATCCGGAAAGGCGTCCGCGGGTCTCCGGAAGCTTTCAGTGGCCTCCCCCCTCCAACAATGCAGAGACCCCTGCCCGGGGCCTCGGGATCCTGGCCGGAGGAGGGGGATCTGGCAGGAGCCTCGGAGGAGGAACGGGACGCCCATCACTGTCAGCCCCGGGACAGCGCAAGTCCACACGATTTGGACAAAACACGGCGTCCACAGAAACAGAGTACTCACGGCAGAAACACTTGGTCTGAGAGAGCGGTCACAAGTACTTCTTACCTGATAAAACTCCCGAAGCCAGTTCTTCTGTAGGGTTTCTGGCTGTAAATCAAGAAGGAAAAGAGACAGTCAGACCACTGGACAGTCCCCAAGGAGCCACGAGCAGAAGCTAACGGTCTTCACCAAGACCTGCCGCAGGCCTCACGGTGCGGCATGCCCCACGGGGGGACCTCCCACCGCCAGGAGGGAACCCAGCTCAACAGGGCAGGTGCTCCCAGGCACAAAGCTGTCCAAGCAACAGGCAGGCCCCGCAGCACCCACTCCTTCACCCGGCTCTATCCCCACGGGGGTCACAGGAGGGACACCCCACCACCAGGCCAGGGTCTGCCACGGGACGTCACAGCAGGTACTGGCCCAAGGGGTGCCTCTGTCCTTAAGGGGCAGGATTCTAGCCACAACCCTTGGGCCGGCTTCCAGGACGAGGCAGGCAGCAGCAGGGTCCCGGGGGGTGGGCTTCAAGCCCTGGGTGCTCTGGGGAAAGAGCTGCCCAGAAGGCCCAGTCTCTTCTGGTGGGCATCCCCGCTGTGGGTCGCGGACAAGAGGCCACCAGGCGAGAGGGCACATGCCCACCCCACCCCAACCGCAGACAAGGCACTGAGACGAAGCGTGGGGCGAGACCGGGCAGGAGGACATCCGACGGTCTGCAGGACGACTGCTCTCTGAGACCCGGCGCACATGACGCATGATCCGCCCCCGGATCATGACTGTGACACTCTCATACCACGTGCTCTCACCACAGTTCAAAACACAGAGCCAGCCCCAGCCCAGAGGTTTCTGCCCGGAGTCCAGATGCTCCCCACAACCCAGAGCGCGGCTCCCACGGCCTGAAGCACAGGAAGACGGAACCGCAGACCAAGTCATGAGGGGAAGGAGCCCGGCCGTGAAACGAGAGCCTGTACGCCACTGGAGGGGACTGCGGAGGCTCACCCGCCAGAGGCGGGCCCGGGGTCCAGGCAGGCGTGGGCCAGCTGGCTCGGCAAGCCCCCCAGGACTCCGCCGCCTTCCCTGCAGAGGGGCAAGGAGGAAGCTGCCCCCAAAAGACAAAAACTGGGCAGGTTCAGGCAGAATGAGCAACGAGCCCACGGAAAGGGGTTTTACACTGCCCGCCGTCGGGGTCGCACAGATGCACCCATGGAGGCCACGGCACACACACCCCCGGGGCTGTTGAAATCAAGAAGGACAGGGGCGGCGGTGTGGGGCGGACGTGGAGGAACGGGAGTCCACAGACGCTGCGGGGTCCGGAGGTCCCTTAAGTGCAGAACAGAGTCACGCGGACACAGGCACCAGCACACTCGCAGGCACAGGCCGTGGTCGCCAAAAGGTAGGAATGGCCCGGATACCCACCCATGGACGAACGGATGAAGTGAGCGTCATCCATCCACACAAAGGACGATGACAGGACCCTAAAAAGGAACAAATCCCTGACTCCGGCTACAACATGGGTGAGAGCTCCGTGAAAGCAGCCAGACACAGAAATGACCATGGGTCCACGCTATGGACAGTCCACGCAGACAGAAAGCAGACTGCCGTAGGCCACCGGCATTCCTTGGGAGTGGTGGAAATGCTCTAAGAAGGTCCACGGTGGTGGCCGCACAGCTCCCCAACGGGCAGCACCAGGCCACAGCCTGGAGAGGAGCAGCGCTGGCCCACGGCCGCCAGAGGAAGAGGATTCCCAGGCCCAGGGCCCGGGACATGCACCCAGGAACCAGCAGCCCCTGCCCAAGCCCAGCCCAGTCCTGGTGAGGACACGCCAGGTGACAGCCACCTTTCACGGCCTCGAGACGAAGGAGAAGACCCGACTGCATGACTCGCGGACCAGGACCCAGCTCCCGCGGAATAGCCGCCGCGGCTCCTGACCATGCAGCTGGGACTGAGGACAAACGACAACGTGTCTTTCCTCTTCCTCCTTCTCATGCACTGAGAGTCACCGCACCGCACTTTCATATTTTTAAACTTGGTTTTAAAAGCTCACGCCAGAGATCAACAGTGAAAGCGCTCCGTACACCGTGACGACACCCTAACCACTGGTCACAACGTGCACTGGAGAGAGGACGACGGACACGGAAAACCACTTGTGGGCTGTACGACAGCTGCAGAGAAGCCAGGAAGAGAGCCAGTTCACCGTGCCCCACTGCACGCACGCACACGCACGCACGCACACATATGCACACGCTCACATATGCACACGCGCTCAAGTGCATACACACGCACACGTGCACACAGGCGCGCGCGCACACACACACACACACACGGGCACACACACACCTGTTTGGAAGCCCCGAGGCCCCAGGGCTGGACAGTGCGGATTTCAGAACGTTTCCACCGACACAAGGATCAGCACTGTTGCACACGCCCCTCTGTGAGGACAGAAACGTGCTAGATTTGCACCAGTCAAGCCTGTACTTGCAGAGCGGCCAGTGTGTCTGAAGAGCTGAGTTTCCAAAGCGACTTAATTTTAAGCCGTGACGTACAGTCGGGGACATTCCTGGCAGCGGCTCTGGGGAAGAAGGGAAGCTTCGGGGTCATGAAGTAAACGTGACGCTGGTCGTAAACACGGCGAAGACGGCACCCGCAAAAGGGGAGACACGCCGCACCTATGCCACGCATGGCGCCAGCACGAGCACGGCACGTGAAAGACTGACATGCCACAGCCGGGCGAGCTGTTCACGAATGCACGGATGGTTCGACGCCGCTGCCGCTGCCGCAGGTGGCCGTCCTGGTTATGGCTACAGGTCACTGAGAAGGTCAGGACTCTGGTTACAGCTCGAACGGCGACGGCATGCGAGTCGCACTCCCGCCCTCACATGGACTTCTCTCAGATCTGCCAGGGAGCGGGAGCGGCTGGCAAACCACCACCCTGAAGTCCAGAGACACAGAACACGAGACCGGCAGCGCGGACCCACTGCCCTGGAGAAGACGCTGAGCCAACACCCGGCGGGAAGACACCACCGGTCACTTGAGGAACTGCCGGGAGCTGAGTGCGGACAAGGGGGTGAGAGGCTCCCTGGGACCACAGTTTCCAGGACGGCCCCACGTGTTGGTAGGTTTTACCCCCAGGCATCTTAGCAGGTTCTCACTGTCTAGCTCAACGAGGATCCCTGGAGAAAGACCCTCTCTTGGCTCCGGCAGGGGGACGGGCGGAGGAGCCACAGGGAAACACACCCCGGGAGCTCTGCACACCGGAAGCCTGCCTTATGGGGGAAGAGGCTTCACCAGCACCTTCGCCCGCCCCTGGAAAGGGTGCTTCCTCCCAAGCTGCCTGCCTGGCCCATGGAAGGGACGGACGAGGAGGAGCCACATGTAGGGGAGCCACGCGTGGGGGGCACAGAACAGGGACACAGGTGCGCCGACCGTCCAAGACTTAGTTACAGACTGTAGAGCACTCCCTTCCCCCGTACCGTACCCCCACACCAACAGGGCACTGGTGCAGTGAGGGCACGACACAGACCACCCCCAAGAAGTCTTAGGGAACATGCCCCAAGACAGACATGAGGACCCCAACACTGCAGCTGTAGCACACACCGAACACGGCCCAGGGCCGTGCCACATTAACAGAAGGCCTTCCGCAGCCTCAGCAACTCTGACCCGACTCTTCGAGTCCGGCTTTCGGCAAGAAATTACAAGACAGACTAAAAGGCAAGGGGCAAGTAACAGTGTAAAGACAAAATGCATCAGTTATGATCCAGATTTGGGACTGTCAGAAGGGGGATTTAGAGCAGACTACAGGCTCCGATGGAAATTGTGGCGAGCACAAAAGGACAGGTGAGTCACACAAGTGGTGCGACAGAATCTCTAAGGCAGAGTCCAAAGCAACAACCAACATCAAAACCACCGTAGCAAGAATGCCGCTGACGGGCTCATGAGCAGCCTGGACATCGCCCAGGAGACAACCAGCGAGCTTGAAACTTCCAAGACAAAAACACTGAAAAAGCTACAGAACATCCAAGAACCCAGAGGCCAGCTCACGTAATGCAGGCTTCAGAGGAAGACAGAAAAGACCGGAAACACTGCTGAGGTACTAAAGGCTGAGAATTTTTCAAAGTTAATGGCAAACATAGACCACGGATACAGGAAAGCTGGGAAAACACTCGGCGGCATAAATTCCAGCAAAGCTCCTTGCAGGCGCACAGCATTCAACCTGAGGGACGACGACAAGGCGCGTCGGGGAAGATGGAAGAAATAGAGGTGCACCGAGTCCGCCAGGAAGAGGGACAGGTGTTCCAGCACCTTCCGCAAGCCACGCAAGGAAGAAGAGAGTCACGGGGATAGGAGGAAGCCCAGCAACCCAGGGTCCTGCATCCAGCAGATCGATCTCCCCAAAGACGTTCTCAGATAAACAAAACGGAGGAAACCCGTCACCAGTAGACCTGGCCTGAAAGTAACGTTTTAAAAAGTTCTTCAGAGAGAAGGAAAATTATACGGGTCAAAACTGTAGATGTGCATGAAGAAAAATGGAGAAGAAATAAATGAAAGTTCTCCAATAAAAGTCTGCAACCGTGAACGACCAAGTTTCAACGAACCGGGAAGTGGCTGTCAGGTCCCGCGGTGCCTGCACACGCCCCACCCCGTGTGCACAGAGAACCCCTCCCCTGGGGTGCGGGCGCCCGTGAAAGTGATAAGATGTCACTCCCTTGATCAGGTCACGTCTGTGGCAAAGGTAGAAGGGATTCTGCAGACGTAATTAAACCCCGAGAAGAGCTGATCTTAAGTTAATCAAATGGGGTGTTGCCCTGGGTTGGTCTGACCTTATCGGGACACGAGCAGGCACCTTACAGGAGACTCTAAAGGTCGCAGATGAGCAGGGGACCGGCTCTCGCCTGCGGAAATGGCCTGCCCTCAGTCCCACCTCAGCAAGGAAATGACGTGTGCCAAACCCAGGGGCGCTCAGGGGCTCATGGCCCTCCTGAGATCGCAGCCGGGAGGGCCCGGACGTCCCCTCACAGAAATGAGAGACACACGGTGCTTGTGCCGAACCACAGCTTGCGGGACTCGGTCACACGCGCAGAAAACGAGCACGTCCTTGGCCTTGTACGCAGGTGCGGGACGGGCGCAACGGAAGAAAACGTCACGAAAGAAACTATCACGGTGAAACGTTTCGCCCCTCGGATTTCCCTGTGGCATAAGGTCTTCGGGGAGGTCCAGTTCAAAACCGTGCCCTCGTAGTGAACGCGCCGTCCGACAGGTTGTGGAAGGTCTGGGACAATGGCCCCGCACTGCACACCTGCTGGCGGGTCCCCCAAGCTCGGCACAGCCCCTCCAAAGTTCACACGGGCAAACCAGGACTCCGAGTCCACACTGCATGACGAAGGAGGACAACGCACTCAGCCACAGTGGGGACCCCACGCAGAATGGAAGGACAGACGTCACACCGAGCGAGAACACGTGTGTGGTCAGCCCCACGAAGCAACTGATCTTCCTAACACCAAACAAGTCCTAAAAGATCTGACAGAAAACAGCAGGAGAAAAGATCTCCAAGTTCACTGACATGTGTGAGACGTTCACCTTCTTTCCAGACCGGAGCCGGGCAGCCGGGTGTCCTGGGTGGGGCGGGGAGCGCCCAGCGTCTTCGCTGGGCACAGCTGGCCGCACCCAACAAGACAGGCAGGCAGAGCTCCCGGCACCCTACAGGCAGGAGGTCTTGGCAGGCCGCCGGTGCCCGTGGAGGCAACTGGGCGCCGTGACTGCAGACGGAGCGTAGACGCCTTCGTTCCCAGGGAGACACCGCTCCGGTGACAGCGGCAAGCCCTTGGGTGGGAAATCGACCTGCTTTGTGACACCTTTACGGCTGTCAGGATGCTCCGATGACCTGCTAAGGACCCCTCCCCTGCCGCTGACCCTCCCTGGTGGGGGTAGGGGGTGGTGCGGGGCCCCGGCAGGATGCAAGCAGGGGCCACAGTACAGCCTCGGGGTGCGGCCCCGGACCCCCAGCAGCCGCCCGGCCTCTTGGCGAACATGCCGCTGCTCACCTCTCTCCGCACCCGGTGAGGGCCATCCCCACAGACCCTGCGGGGGCTCCCCAAGGGTGTCAGGGTCACAGACCCCACAGTACTGGGTCTGGGGGCGCATCCCGCCCACCCTGGCCAGCAGTCCCAGCCACCGCCTGTCCCGGCGTCCCTTGGAGCAAGGCTTCTGCTCTGGCTGAAATCAGGCCCCTGCCTCCCGCACACCCAGGCTCTCCACCGCCAGCCCCAGCTGCACCCCTGGCCGAGGGCACCCGCTGCTGCCCCCCGGCCCCCCAATCATCCTCCGATGGGCTACAGAGAAGAACTGAGCTCACTGTGCCGCAGGGAGGCCCGGAGTCCAAACCCCGCAGGGCGGGGAAGACCGGCTCTTCCAGCCCAGGGTGCTGGCAGCGGCAGAGGTGACAGCACCCTCTTCCGACGCGACAGAGATGGAACCGGCTCTGGGAGTCCCCCCCCCCACAGCACACCTTCCCGGGACCACCACCGGGTCATGAACCCACACGGACACCTGCCGGCCATGCCGGGATTTTCCGAACTTCAAACGCTTTTCTCGCTTCAGAGATCCTGCGAAGTGAACACTGCGCTTCCCAGAATCCACGAAATAAGGCAAAAATGCGTGTGTTCAGATCCATGAAATACGGCAAACGCGCACCTGACTGCTGAGTGCGTGAACCGCGGGGCGCCGGGAGAGCGCTGTGGTGGCACGTGACGTCAGTCTCAGCCCTCGGGGGAGGCTGCAGGCGCCACGACGTGGCCGGCTGCGCGACAGTCACTCTGCACCCCAACCCCCGCCGCCCACCACACCACGGGTACACCTGCCTGGCCCGGGAGTGCCGCCCCCGCCCGTCCTGGCCGTCCTCTCGCGGCAGAGACCAGCTTGTGAAGAAAGGTCACGGGGACCCTCCCCCATCTCTCTCGCTGCCTCTGTGTCTCTCACTGTCTCTGTCTCTGTCTTGCTCACGTCTTCCCCGCCTGACCCTTGCAGGCAGCAAACGCCGCGGGCGCTCACGATCACCCTGACGCCACAGGTGTCGAGTCAGAACCTGGAGAGGCGTCTGGAGGGAGGACGTCCTTAGGAAGGAAGCCAACGCCTGGGCTGTGAGGGAAAGAACATGCTGGAAGCGGGAGCAGCCGTCACGGGAGGGAGACCCCCACCCACTGCGAGGCCAGAGGGTGGGGAGCAGCCCCTTGCAGGGCTCACCTCAGGGGGAGGCCAGACCTTCCAGCGGACACTGGGAAGCCCGCCCCATTCTGAGCCCCGTCGAGGGGCTGGTGTCCACGCTGCCGGCTGGCTCATGTGGCTCGGGCAAGAGGGCTGCTTGGCTCTAAAAGGACTGGGCTCAGGGCAGGCATGAGCCATGCTGGCCCTGCAGGCGGCCTCCCCGACCAGCTACTGTGACCCTGGCTGATGGTGGCGGCGGCTCCCGTGTTCCCAGACCAGGTCTGCCAGTCCAGAAGCTCATTTTTCTCAAATACTGCCTTAAAACTTTCAAATACGAGTCATTTAAAATAAACGAGTGCCAGGGGCTCCCTAACCCTGTACACACAGTGGGCCGAGCCCTCCTGGGGACGCACCCTTGGGGTGGGCTCTGGTCTATGCCGCCCGATTCCCCGGGAAATCCTGCCCCATGCCACACGCTTATCCCTGCAGAAAACCGTTTCCTTTCACAAGAAAGGAAATCTTGTCTGTGCGTTCACAAACACTCTGAGGCTAAAAATAGTTTGGTAAAAGGAAGCAACGGTGGGCCTTCCCCGGCGTGAGGAGCACACAGGGCGCGGGGCGGGGCGCTCGGGTCGCCCTGGAGGACAGCAAGAAGGAGGGCCGCCTGTGGCCAGGACGCGCGGCCCGTGCCTCCGCCGGGTGCCGCTCCTTCCAGTGAGGCCCATGGAGTGGGACCGTCCATAGGATGGGATGAAGACAGCAAGAGGTCCTCCCGCGGAGCACAACTCGAAGACGCTCCCTTTCCAGTCAGACGACAGCCAGCTCGGGTCTCTACGAGTCACGCTGAGCTTCTCACACACACGTGTGCCCTCGAACTTACTCACTGGGAGCAAGAGGTCCATTAATCTGACCACAAAATAAGCGTTTCCCCTCAAGGGTGGCCTGGAACATAATATATTCAAAACAACAACTTACGTTCACTCAGGGTCAGCTTCTAGGGAATAAAGCAGGTTTAATCCGGAATGATGGTCTGCACAAACCAAAAGGCCCACCTTGTGGACACCGGCCACGCCGGCCACGCCGGCCACACCGGCCACACTGGCCACATCGGGGCCATGTCTCAGCAGAGACCTGCCCAGCTAGGCCTGCCCGCCGGAGGCAGAACGAGAGGGTCGGTGGGAGACCGCGGGGCACCGCCGCACGTCAGCATGGGGATGTGCCTGGTCCTGGCCCAGCACGCCCGCCTGTGGACAACGGCTCCCCTCACCCGCTGCACACACCTCCGTCGGGACGCCGGTCGGGACGCCCCACGAGCAGGCAGGTGGGCGCCGAGGAGGCCTAGGGCCCTCTCCCCACAGTCCGCATCCCTCCCCAGACCCCGGCCCTGGCGCCCCCATGCCGACCGGGACCTCGGCGGGCAGAGGACTCGGACGCCGACGTCCTGCCATCCTCTCCTGTCCCCTCTCCCACAGCCACCAGCAGCCCATGTGCCGCTGCATTCACGAGGCCTCTCTGCATTCTTTTCTAGCCGGTTAACAAAGACTGAGAAGTAAAGATGGTTAAGGTGCCCACGGCCCCATGATGTCACACCTCGAGGCCGAAGCCAGACCTGCATGAGACCACAGCGCGGGCAGGGCTGAAGAGGGGAGAGGGCGTAATGCAGGCGCACCCCACGTTCGCAGACAGTGAGACCTGAGCCTCCAACTCCAAATTGTGCGCCTGTGTCTGGAAACACGAAGAACACACAAAGGCAGACTGAAGCCAGTGGGCTGCCCGGGGCGGGGGGGGGGGGGGACAGCACCCCTGGGGAGGGCCCGGCGGCCTCGGGCCCGTCCATAAGGACGCTGCTTTCCAGCCGTGAACCAGGCTCACCGCAGACACTGTGGGAAATCGGCACCTGAAGCAGAAGATAGTGATGGCCTCCGATGCCGTCAGCAGGGTCCCCACACCCCGTTGCCAACCCCCTAACGGCTATGCCGTCACCGTCACCTGCCCCTGCACCAGGTCGGCCAGGCAGTCTGCAGAGCGCCCGTGACAAGCTACAGGGTCGGGGCTCCACAGCCCCACGTCCCCCGCAAGCAGGTGAGCCCCACGGCCTGGCAAGGGACCCAGAGCCCCGGGCACCTCCTTGCAACAGAGCAGACGAGTGCCCCCACCTCTCTCTATGACGGCACTTACTTCTGCTGCAGGAGAAACCCAAAAGCAGTGACTAGGAGTCAGAAATGCTGCTTCGTCCCAGGGGGGTCACCCTCTGAAGGTCCAGAACGGGGAACACAGGCCCATCCACTGAGCTCACTTTCCTTTGCCCGGATCCCAAACACCACAGTAACTCCAACTTGCTGTGTGATGGGTTTTCCACACTCCCACGTGCCATCACTCGCCCCACACAGAAGCTTGGGTTTCAAGGACATGGGGCTTGTCCCCTGCTGTGATCCCCATGGAAGGACTCAAGGTTGAGAGGAGGTGACCACAGCACTGCCTCCCCCGCCGCAATGTGGGGCCTCTGCTGACGCAGCCGGGGAGAGGCGTCCTCCGAGACAGAGCCACACTCATGCAGGTCCTGGTGGGTCAACATCAGCTGTGGGGGGGACGAGAATTCCCAGGAGGCAAAAAATGACATAAATGCGGAGTTTGGGGGAGAAAAGCAGTGTGGTGTCTGGAGAACACGAACACAGCCTGACGTCCATGAAAAAGTGACAGAGACATGTCCCAACGCAGGTCAGAGTCGGGTGCCACGTCAGTGCCCCCGCCGACCTCGCTGAGGGTCATGGGCTGAGCCTTTAGCAGAAGCACAAGCAGCATCAGCTGAAGAAAATCCACAGAAGTACAAGCTCTTTGACAGACGGATGCAACTAAGAAGCCCCAGGCAGAATGATCCGGAGAAAAAAGGACACGAGTGACCAGTATCAGGAACCGAGGAACGTTATCAATGCAGACGTTCAAAGAACAGCGAGTGCAGACGAACTCACACCCACAGACCTGACGGCAGGAGGACGCACAAATCCTGAAAAGGTCGAAGGACACACGCTCAAACAGAAATGTCCCCCTTAGAGAAGGTGGCTTAGTACCCAAACCTTCCTACTGGATGCTGACGGGCTCCCTGGTGAACATCGGCCACTTCGGAAATGCCACCAACCTGACACGGCTCATTCTGGTGTGCTGCACGAAGCCGGCTCTGTGCGAACACCAAACCCCGGCCAAGACGGAACATTCCAGACCCACGTGTGTGTGCAAACCACGCGCGGAAGCACAAACAAGAAACAGTCCTGCAGGACCAAGAGAGTCCTGGTTCCGTCTGACGCTGGAGAAATCAATGTATTCCCAAATTTGCAGACTAGTGAGAAGGCGATGTGGTTATTTCCACAGACGCAGAACGTGCATTTGACAAGGTTCAACCTCCCCGGACACGTGAAGACAAACAACCAAATCTGTGGCAAAGTAAGAAAGAGAAGGAAATATCCTCCACCGGATAGAAAAGATCTACACAAAGCAGACAGACTCTAGCCAGCGGCTCTGGCCCTGCTGCGTCCCTGCGAGGGGAGCACACACTGCCCACCAGGGCGTGCGGCATCCAAGGCCCTGGCCAGGACACGCAGGCAGAGGGCCGAGACCCCAGAGCACAGGCGACACCACGTGGCTGGCGGTGTCTACCGCCCGACTGAGGACACGTGGGCCCTGGGGACCCCGCCGGCTGTGTCACAGGCTACGAGATCAATACAGGAATCTCACTTGCACGTCTGTACAACAGCAGACACGTAGAAAGTAAAAACAGTATTTATGACGGCACAAAGAACACAAACTACATAGGACTGTCCTCAGCGGAAGACACGCAGACCTCCAGGCTGACCCCACCAAACAGCTCCGAGAGGTGAAGGCCAGGTAAACACGGGGACCCATGGCCATCGTAAGTGGGAGACCCAGCACCGCCAGGACGTCCGCTCCCCACACTCACACGTGGATCCCATGCAGCCCCGGCCCCGAGTGCAGCAGGCTTTCCGCGGGACGGACCAACAGACTTGGGAGCCCGTGTGGGCCCATAGCCGGCCGAGGATACAAGGCAGGGTGAAGACTGAGGCAGAGGCCAGGCCTCCCTAAAAGCCATCACGGTCAGGGAGGTGGTCCTGGAGTTATAATCGATGAACAGATCCGTGCAACAGAACCAAGTCTGGAACGAGACGCCGCCTGCACGAGGACTGACTTCAGCAGCGGTGCCACCGCGGCCCGCGGGTGGTGGGCTGGCAGGTGCCCACGGGGAAAAACACGCCCACCGTGACCTGGCGTCATACACAAAACTGAACCTGAGATGAACGAAAAGCCTAACGATAAAGGAACCACAGAGCTAAAGGAAGCAAAGGGGAGAATGTTGTCACAGCTCAGCAGCAGACATGTTTCTGGGCACGGAAAGCAACAGTCATAAAAAAAATGACAATTAAAGACTGCTGGTCAGGGAAACCAGCACTAAGAAAATGCGCAGGGAGGCCACGGTCTGGGAGAAAGCATCTGTAAAACAGACGGCTGTCCAAGGACTGCCCAGGACACACAGACAGCTCTGCTAACTCACACAGTTCCATAAAAAGTGGGTAGAAGACAGGAACAGACAAGTTCACAGAAAAAAAAAGAAGAAGAAGATATGCAAATGGCCAACAAGCACTTGAAAGCAGCTCCATATCCCCAGTCGTCAAGCGGACGCTCGTCAAAACCGCCCTGAGACGCCCCGGAGCGCCCGCCAGCAGCGAGGGGCTGCCAGGGCTCCGGACACTGGGGTGGCTCGCAAGGCAGCGTCAGTCGCTTCGGAAAACTTTCCACCCCTGACACGCCAATTCCACCCCCGGTGGAATTAACAAGAGAAGCGGAAACCGGTCGGCACACAGATGTGCACGGGAACGTTCACGAGCCTTTACTCACAACAACCCAAACGTGGAAAGACCCAGTGTGTGTGCGTCCGCGGGAGAAAAGAGAGACGACCCGCGGTGCCGCGCGAAACGCGGACGAGCGCCGGTCCCCAGCGTGAAGAAGGGACAAACGCTGGCCATGGCGGCAGGACCCACCTCCAAATCCGCGGGACAGACGGACAGGACATAGCAGAGCCCACACGGGACCCACGGGCGGGACGCCCCCGGACGGCTAACCTGGGCTGGAGGGAAACGGGGCCCTGACTCCCCAGGCGGGGACGTGTGCAGGGAACCTTCCAGGACAACAGTCGCCCTCTGCCCTCCGATCAAGGTTTGGGTCAAAAAAACGCACTTGTCCAAACTCAGCAAATGTACATTTAAACCTGTAGATGTTCTATCGAAGGAAAAATCTAAACCAAGACTGACTCTGCGTACTTTGGGGGAGGGTGCGGGCGTCCGCGGTCTACTCGGAGCGCCTGGAAGACAAGGGTGCGCGATGGCCGGAAAGACAGATCAGCGTCGCAGAACGAATGCGGGAGAGCAGTAGCGACAGAACCCAGGTGGCTGATACAGTATTAGTGGAAAAATTCTTTCAACTTCACCGTATGCTGGAAACTTTGTAATAAATGTTGGGAAAGACTAAGAATAAACAAGGGCCGAAGCCGACGGTCCGGGAGGCCCTCGCAGTGACTCTCCGCGGAGCACCGCCGGCTCTAGGAGGCAACGGGTGTTGCGTTTCTCTTGTTCAGCCAGAACCCGGGCAGGCGGCCACGGACCCGGCTCTCGAAGCCACCGGACGCAGCCCACCAGCCCCAGGAAGAGCTGATCCAACCCAAGTCGCAGCCGCCGGTGAGCCCCACCAGCCGGAGACTGTGGCCGGGGGCTCTGGCCTCTGCGGCAGGGGACCCTCCCCCGCCACCTGTGCTGGGGACGGAGGGAGCTGCTCCCTGTCACCTGGGACAGCTGTAGGGCCAACCAGGGAGACCAAGAGTCAGGAAGCACAGAGAGTCAGGGTCATGAAGCAGTAAAGCCCCAAAGATCCTTTTTCCAACAATCAGACACGCTAATTCTGACTCTCGGATTTTTTTAAATCTTAAAATTCAAGTCCAAAATAACGTTAAGTCTAAAAATAGGGCCTCTAGAAAATAAACACATGCAAAATGCTTCCAGCTCCTTCCCTTTCCACCCGCAAGCACAACAGGGCCACACCCTGAGCCGGGCCGAGTGTCGCCTCCCCACCCAGCCTCACAGGATCCCGGCGCTGGAGGAGGGGGCAGCGCTGGGCACTGGGGATGTGTGCTCAGCCCCCCAGCTGCGGGCAAGCCCGACTCACACCCAGAACCAGCCCCGAAGCCCCATGCTTCCCAGCAGGGCACGACAGGCTGGACTCTGGAGGCAGAGCCGGGGGATCACACGCTGCAAACACCCAGGCCGGTGAGCAGTGGGCAGTGCAGAGATAGCATTTCCCGGGGCACGAACTCTCCCTCCCCATGCACCCCTGGCCATCACCCCAGCCCTCACCTCACTAAGTCAGGGGCCCAAGTGCCTCACACCGTGAGGTGGGGAACATCCCACTGGCCTTCAGCCACATTCGTGGGCACAGGAAACGGGTCACCACCGAGTTGCAGGGGTGGCCCTGAGGGAGGGAGGGGCGGCTGCTGTGCGGTAGGAGGGCAAGGCAGGCAGACTGCACATAGGGTCCCACTGGGCTGAGCCCACCCCGGGTCCTGGGGCTGCTCTAGACCAGCTGGGGGCCTTGGATACCTTGAGCCCGGGCTGGGAGTTGCAGGTATGAACACAGGGTTCCCAGCACATGGGGTCACCACACCCAGCCCGTGGAGTACAGGGTCGCTGGCAGCCATGCCTGTAGGGCACAGGGTCATAGACACTGGACCTGTAAGTCACGGGGTCATGGGGCCACTACACCTGGGCTGCAGAGCACGGGGTCGCTGGCACTGGCCCGGCAGGCATGAGCTCGAGGCCGGAGGTCAGAGGCACAATGACAGCACTCCCCCGACTCTCCAGGGAGCCCTGCAGGGGACACCTGCTCCGATGGGGATAGAGGAAGCAGGACAGGGCCTGGGCAGGGACAGAGACGAGGGGGCCAGAGGAGGGCTGAAGGGGTTGATATTCTCCAAAAACCTGTAACACACACTTTGTGCCAATGAGATACCCAAAGCAAAAACTAAAAAATGTTTTCCTGGGAAGAAATTACACGTGAACTCGTAAAACATGCCCTTTTCCAAAATGACTATTAAGGGAAAAGAAGGAACAGCAGTAAAGCCCGCGTGGGCGCGGACAGGTGCCGGGGACCTTGCGTGGGGCACAGCGACATGGGTCGCGCAGGGCGGGCCCCATGCTGAGCGATGCCTGGAGGCGGAAGCTTCCCAGACAGAGAAAGATTGAAGCCGTGGAAACGTGACCCCACGCCGGACGGGCGGCAGCCGGGGAGAAGCCCCAGCAGCTTCCTGAAATGAAGCCGCCACTCAAGACCAGGAAACCCGTCCCCACCCCCGCTTCTGTCACGAGTCCGGCCACCGCGTCCCCGTGAGGCGGTGGCTTCTCTGGTGTCCATCAAGATATGCAGGCCCCACGGGCACCCAGGTCTCACAGGGGCCCCGGGACCCAAGAAACAAAGGACACTTCTGACGACCCTGCCACGGAAGCAAATCCACGGAACGTGGCTGCACTTCCCTGCTCAGAACAGCGAGCGCAGAGCGGCCCCCGGCGCCCTTCACCACAGCGGCATCGGAAAACCTCTCGGGACGGGGAGGTTAGGAAGACAGTCATGCAGACTATGAATTCTGCCTCCTCATCGCCCCCCGTACACAGAGGATTCCGGAAGCCAAGCCAGGGCAACCCGGAGCCTGGGGAACCCACAGCCCGGAAAGCACAGGGCCACGAGAGGTCACCTGGGCAGGTCCTGACGGCCCACAGGAGCCACTCTTGCCAGAGAGCACAGGCTCAGGTCACCGGACCCGGGGTCGGGGCACCTGCTTCTGCTCCTTCTTCCCGCCAGTCCTCGAGCCCAGACCCTCCTCCCACTCTGTCCCAGCATCCCCACGGCTTCCGCGGGACTCACACCACTGGAGCCACTTTCAAACACGGGAACGTGCATGAGCACCTTACTTCCCAGCAGGCACTCCCCCCTTAGGGGCACCAACACCCCCAGCTGCCCCCTCACACCCCGAGGACCGTCCCGCCACCCCTCCGTCACAAGCCACGTCTGCAGCACGTCCTCCTGCAGGGCCCACCACCAGGGGAGCCCCAAGCAGTGGCTCACAGCTGCCTGAGTGGGCAGGCCCTGGGGCCAGCTCCCAGTCCCCAGGAGGAAACAGGCATGGGGACAAGTAGCTTGCCCCAGGTCACAGAGCCAGTAAGACATGGCTACAACATACTGCGGCCAGAGGCGGGCCCCAGCTCCTCGGCAGGCCTCGCGAGACCCTTCCCACGACCACTGGCCCCACACGCAGGCCGTCCTGCACCAGGCCTCACCCCCCATTCGTTCACCCAGGTGTCAGTCACACCCACCCCTGCCCCCGGCCAGGGCTCTCTCCTCCTCCAGCTCCCAAGACCAGGAGGGGGACGGTCGTCATGCGCGTGGACAAGCGGCCGGAGGGCTCGTGTGCGCGTGCAGCTTTTGTTCTCACTATGGACCCCCGTGACCAGGTGACGCTCACTCCACAGCCACGCCCGCTCCAGAGGGGGGTGAAGCTGCCCGATTTGGGTCCTATACAGGGCCACGTGTCATAGCGTCAGAAACAGACACAGCGTGAGGGTCTTGTCCGTTTTCACTGATGTGGAGTCGCTGTCAGGAGACAGGTATGGGGGACAACCCTTTCTCTTCCCATTTCAGGGTCAGAACCCTAGTTTTCTTCTTTACATTTAAGTTCAACACTGAGCCAATCTCAGGACATTCTGAGCGATATCTGCCAAACTGCGGACATCTGGCCAACGAACCCAGAAAACTCACACTCACGGCTCCTCGGAACTGGGCCTGAGTGCAGCCACTGAGCCCCCTCAAGGACAGGGAGCAAACGTGGCTGGCCTGAGACACGGAGGTGACACAGGAGGACGCGGAGTGCTGCCCAGTGTCCAGACGCGCTCAGGAAACTGCCACCGCCCCTTCCCGCAGGCGCCGGACTGTCTTCAAGACAGAAACGGCTGCACTGGGCCATCGCGGGCCCTCGGTGTGTCCGTTCCTGCCCACCAGCCACACCACCACAGTCCTGCGGCCCCTCCTCTGGGTCCCTGCCCCGGAGAGGTCACTACCCTCCAGCTGCGGCCCTGAGGCCAGCCCCCAGGTCAGATGCACTCTTCCCACAGAAGCACAGGCTTCTCAAGGTCACAGGCACCCGGGGGCTCAGGCCCCAGATAAACACGTGACGGGCAAAGCCGCAGACCCAGAGAAAACACTGGCCGGAAGTCAGGCTCCCGGCGCCTCCGGGACCCCAGGTCCCACATACGTTTCAGCTTCGGTGCAAACATGAGTTAGGAGAGGCGAGCAAGCTCGCAGGACGGCCCGAGGGCTGGGAGCTCACAAGGCCCAGCTCCAGCAGCGGCTCCGGGGCCACCGCGGGCAAGGGGCCCACAGAGCTGCTCCCCCCAGCTTTTCACCCTCGCACCTTCCACCGTGCCGCTGTGCTTCCGCCTCGGCCAGCACCCTACACGCACACTTCAACGCCCTTCCAAACCCTGAGGACCACCGCCCGGGTCCCAGAGCCCCACAGGGCCCGCGGTGTGCATGACGGAGTCTCTACCCCGACTGCGCATCCGGGCCCGCTGGTGAGCTCATGTCCCTTTGGCGGGGTGTGGGCAGCAGGCAGAAGACAGCAGCACGGGAGAGCCCATCCCAACAGCATGGGGAGACTCGGGTGCTGGCCACGGGTGGCAGGCCGGGCCCACCTCAGGCCTCAAGACAGAACCCACACTCGGAGTGTGTGTCCCACTGGCGCTGGCGAGATGTGTCATTGAGAGATCGGCTCAGTTTGGAAGGCAAACGCTTAATGCTGAAAAACAGCCCATACGAGTTTGTGTTCCAGAAGAATCCAGAACACACTAACATACGCACCGCCAGTCAAGGAGAGAGGTACACAGCCGCACCGTGTGCACTTTAGGCCCCTAGAGCGGGGAGGGTGTGGGGTGGGAGAGCGACAGAGGGGCAGGAAGATGAGGCCCCAGCCTGGGCCCTCCCCAGCCGACAAGGCCCTGGGGAGCCACCCACGGCCGGGGGACTGAAGCAAGAGCTCTCTCCCTCTTTTCATTCTGAACCGACCCTTCGCCCTGCAAATACAGCCAAGCCTACACACCTGGGGCCCCATCACTGGACAGCACAGGACACACGCTGGTCCTTACTGGGAAGGGACAGGACCCTGGGCACCCCACCTCGGCCCTGCAGCCTGACGCTGTCCTCAGCTGTGCACACGGCCTCCACAGTCATGGCCGAGGGCGTGTGGAGGACAGACACCGGAGTGCCGTGGGGTGAGGGTGGCAGCTGGGGAGCACCGTGCATCTGCGGCACAGGGGGGCCTGGGCCTGGGTGGCTGAGAGAAAGCGTTTCCCTAGGAAGCACCGCGGCGCGGGAACAGAAAGGAGCACGGGCTCTCAAAGACACGAGGGCCACCACGGTAGTCACGTCAGAGGCTCTTCTGCAGCAAGTACGAGAAGCAAGCGGTTGCACGAGAAAAGCCAGAGAGAGCCAACACTGTGGGGTCCTCCGAACCCCGACCACCCAGGGCCACTGCCGCGCAACCACAGAGGCTTAAGGCCACTGGACATGCGCAAGGCCAGCCGGAAAGGCTGCTCCAGGGGCCGACGGCCGAGGCGCCCAGGGGCCGACTGTTTAAGTTCATACTTGATTCCTCCTCGCCAGTGTAAACATGGCTTACAGAATTTCAAATAAACGGATTTCTACCCAGGAAAGAGCCGAGAAGTAGATGCATTCAAGTGCTTGTGGTCTGGTTAGGGGAGTGCAGACGCTGCCTGCCCCCTCACCGGTTTCCAAGTGACTGGGTGTGGTTAGGTGGCTGCTTACTAATTTTACAATTTCTAGCCCAAGGGACGCTCTCCTGCGGGCAACAGCCGCCGGGCACCTCCTTCCTGTGGGCTCCCCGCCGCCCAGTCTGTGCGGCCCCTCCCCCACCCGCTCTGAGCAGAGTGAGCTCCTGGGGGTGAGAACCGGACCCGGGACAGGGCCACCCACCGTCAGCTCCTGGGCCATGCACGTGTTGGGTAGAAAGTACCAATGTTCGGGTGGAAAGCGGGCGCTGTCCTAACACCACAGGCAGGCGGGGGTCCGGGCACCTACAGAGAGGCATGAACAGCAGACCGCCAGTGGAGAGCGTGTGTTTATACAGCGCAGACGAGTCCGAGCAGCCAGCGTAAGCCTGGAACCCTAACCCTGCCAGGACCTTATGCCTTCACTTCGTGCTCCTAAAGTCAGTGTTAAACATGCCTAATGTGCTTTTAAATTCCAGGGCACAGAACCACTCCCACACACGTGTCCCAAAGAGCTTTGCTGTCACAGTGCGGACTGAACAAGGCCTTCCCGTCTTGGAGGCCCCCGAAGGCCATACGGTAGGGTAGGCCCTGGAAGCCTAGAAAAGGGCATCAGGGCCCCATGAATCCGTCGGCCCAGGCCGCCCCAGCTCCCCAGGGGGACATAGCTGGAAACGGAGGAAGAACAGCCTCTGGGAGCCCCAGCAGCAAGGAGGGGAGGTCTGTACCACGTGCTGCTCCAGCCCCATGGGAACCCCACACACAGCAGTAAGGAAGGAGCCCAGTGCCCAGAGCTGGGCTCGAACCTCCGCCTCCCTCACTGTCCGCTGTCCTGTGGAAGCGGGATCGACACAGCACGCGCTCCCCAGGGCTGCTGGGAGGGGGATGCTCAACACACTCCAAGTTCTCCAAGGGCACACAGAACCTCGGCTGCTTCCGAGGCGCCAGCTGTGCTCCCTGACGGCTCCGCTCAGGTCCACGTGGGTGACGGTCTCAGGGACGCCAGTCCTGCTCCCCACAACCACACATGGTGGCAGTGGGTGGGGAAAAGGCCACCAGCAAGCAGTCAGGGGGCAGCACCCAGGAAGCCAGTGATGGGGGGCTGGCCAGGCAGGCCTCCCCTCACTTCCCCTCCACACACACCTTCAGACCCACCGGGCAGGAACCCGGTCCAGCCTCTGCTGCCCACCCTCCGCTCTCTCCCTCACCCCATCCCACCTGCCTCCCTGCACTCCCGGGGCTGAGCCTACGGCAGGCCGGCTGAGCAGATGCGTGGCCAGACCTGGACAGGCCCGTGTCCTCCACGTGGTGGTATCTGGTCTCTGCTCCTCGGCCAGCCTGGCCAGGACAGCAGCTGGAATGCTGATGTGCTCCCTCTGCAGTGGGAGACGGCCCAGTGCACCAGCATCGTGGAGGGCCTCCCACCCGCACGTGAGGATGTAAGGCCAACGGACGCCCCTGCCATCAGGCACAGCGCTGGGGGCTGTCGGCTTCCCATTGTCCTGAAGGCTGACAAACACCCAGGGTCGGTCAGCCGCCCTGCCCTTCCAGAATCACCACTGCCCGTGTCCTCAGGCTACAGTGACGGACCCTCCCCATCAGTTTAGCTGGTTCCTTGGTCCATCGCTGGCGGACTGGAGTCCGCGGAGAAATGCATGCGAGAGAGCTGGTACTTGGAAACGCAGGAATGTGTAAGGGAGTGTTGAAAACAAACACGTAAGATGAACAGAGACCGAAGTCTGTTCCATGTGAGGACAAAGGTGAGTCCTCCCCTGCAGAGCGAGGCGGGGGGTGTCAGGGCCCGAGAGAAAACCGGAGCTTCTGTCCCGTGCCCGTGGCCTCAGGCACTGCAGGCTAACGGGACAGAAAACCCTCCGTCCACCCCAAGGGACGCCGTGGCACCATCGTGTCCTCGCCATGGAGGCGATGCTTAGTGAATCCCCCAGGTCAGCCACGGAATAAGACATTTTACGTGAAACTTAAATTGTTACCCGGGGAGAAGTGATGACAGTCCTAGAGAGTGAGAGGGGCCGGGGCCGGAGTCTAAGGCTGTCTTCTGTGAGATCAGATCCGGGCACAGGCCTGACGTCCCAAACTTAAGAGAATTTCAAAAAAATACAAATATAATTATTGCAATCTATATTTACTGCCTCACTCCTTCCAAACGCATGTAAAGAAGTTACATGGTTCCGGCAACAAAATTTCAATCTGTATGAAGACTAAGTTTCGACGGCCGCTCGAAGACTCAACAATGCGCTTGGAATGGAAACGGAAGAACTTCATGAAACACAGGTCAGTAACTTTGTTGCTCTCAGGATCAGCCAGAAGCCAGGGCTGAAGTATCAGAACAGACTCTGCCGTCAGAACCTGTAAGGACGGTTTCGTCGAGAAGTCAGTGCGCGAGCTCCTAGCCGGACCCTGCACGGACGGCCCCGGACGGACACTGGGAGGAGCGGCCGCCGTTCAGCCCGAACCTCCGCCGTTTTCCAGACGTGCTGACGGATGTGCTGACAGACGAGCTGACAGCGCCAAGTTCTCGCGCGATGTTTTAAAAAGTGGAAGAATTATTCGTGCTATAGAGCGCTTCTCGATAAACTTCGTATTGACAGTTAGTTACGTTATTTAAATGCCCAAGGACGATAGGAACGAAGCTGGGAGGTCAGTGGGGTCCCGGGCATACGAGCAGCGGGAGGGACACACCACGCCCCGCGCCACTCCCCCGACGGCCACAGCCACTGCCACGCGCAAATGCACGCTTCAGAGAGGAACGGTGTGTCCCGGGAGGCCAGGCGGAAGGGAAGCCACCGCGTCCTGCTCCATCGGCAGCGCCTCCTCAGAGCCCAGCCCAGCGCCCCAAGTCTGACAGACGCGCGACATCCATAGCGCAGACTGACCGTGGGCTCGGACTCTGGATTCCGTGGGTGCGTGGCCGTGGGCACGTGCGCGTGAGGAGACGGACTCTTCCTTTAATGCCCGTGGCGCCGTGTCTGTCTGTTTTCTATTTTCACGTGGAAACCTAGCGCATTTCTGGAACCAGGACCCGCCTCACCACAGAAGGCTTCCTGCTTCTGTGCCGGGGCGGCTTCTCTGCCTTTTCTGCGCGGTACAGACAACAATGGCGTGTCCTACAGAGACGCGCCCGGACCTGATGAGACGTGGCGACGCGCTGATCCGTTGCGAGCCCACCTGCTGTGGGGCCGGAGGGGGCCGCGGGGGGCGGGGATCCGGCCGCGCTTCTCGGCGGGCTGTCAGGCCGTCCACGCCGCTCCACCCATGCCGAGCTGCCGGGCTCCCCTGACGGGATGCCACCCTCGTCCCACGCCACGTGGTCGGAGGCTTCCAGGCCTGGCTCGTGCTTCTCCCGTGTCCCGCCGAGCTCTGCTCTTCCCTGGCCTGAGACGGAACCGCCACTGACTACTGCGGAAGCTGGAGGGGTGCGGCGTGGCCTGAAATGCCGCTAGCGGACACCCGGCACCTCCCAGGTGCACACACATTCCCTCGTGGTAAGAACTTTTAAGACCCCCTCTCTCGGCGACCTTCAAGGGCACCACACAGCGCCGGTGCCCCACGCCCGACCTCTCCATGTGTCACCACCAAACTGCTCTGCCTCCCCTGCCTCATGATCCGTCCGGAGTCCCTGCCGAAGCAGCCCCCCGTGTCACTCTTCTTTCTCAGAATTCTCCTGGCTGCCACTCATGTGTCCCCTCGCCTATCAAACTCCAAAGCAGCACAAATGGTCTGGGGCAGAGGCGCAGGTGTCTGTGGCTGTGAACATCCCCTCCCCCCAGAGTGACCGAGGCCTTGTGGGAGCAGCACAGCCGTCCTGCCTTCCTCTGCGTCGGGCCCGGGCAGGCAGAAGGCTCAGCCCAGACACACCCGGGGGGCCCTGCCGAGCCTCCCGGGATGATGCCGTCCATGACAGGAAAGCTGTGTGGGAGCCCCCCAAGGGGTGATCCTGTCTAAATACCATCGTCCAGTCAAAGAACCAGACTCTGCGAGAACCTGCGGACCCAGGGCGGGGGCGGGGAAAACAACAGGAGTCAGGAGGTGCTCAAGCCGGCCGGACGTGTGTGTGCCGGGCGCCGAGCACGCAGCCACCGGAGCCGCACACGCGACGGCACAGGACCGCCCCCGGGAACGCAACACCCACGATTCCCCTGAACAGGAAGAACTACAGGAGATTCCCGAACAACCCATGTACGTGTCCCCCCGAAGTGCGGCCTGGTGACCCTGGGGGCGCGCGCCCCTGGTGACTGGCCCCAGCTGCAGGGCAGGAGGGGGACGTGGAGAGACGGGCACTGCTTGGACTCCCAGGTCTTCTTCCCGAAAGCCCATGACCGCAGGCTAACCATGAGAGGGCACCGGACAAACCCAACCAGAGGGACACCCGCAAAGCACCTAACAGTGTCCTGGAAGTGCCAAGAATGCTGAAGAAGCGTGAGCTGCTGCCAGGGTCCGGAGGGGACAAAGGAGGCAGGACGACCGAATGCAGAGCAGTACCCAAGACCGGGTCCGGGGCGGGAAGGACATGTCTGTGCAAAACCTGGGGAACCCTGGAAAAACCCAAATGCAGTCCGCGGCTCAGCGGATGGTGCCGTGCCCACAAGCTTCTCAGCTTGACAAAGGTGCCATGGTCCCAGGGGACGCTCATGGGAAGGGACGCACAGGGTCGCCAGCGTCTCCTCTGCTACCTGTAAATCTAAAGTTGTCCCAAATTTTTAAACATCCCCAATTATACAAAGTGGTATAAAAGCTGCCCCAGGAGGCCGCCTGGTGGCTCAGTCAGTTAAGCGACTGCTTTCAGTTCAGGTCATGGCCCTGAGTCCCGGGATCGAGTCCCACAGTCCTGCTCAGCGGGCATCTGCTTCTCCATACGACCCTTCCCCCTCCTGTGTTATCTCTCAAAAAAAATAAATAAATAAATAAAAATCTTTAAAAAAAATTTTTTAAAGTTGCCCCAGGAAATGTTGGGGTGGGGGTCCTTCCTAGTTCACACCATCCCCTCAAGTCCCTTCCCCCCAGCGACCACCGTTTGTTCTCTGTGCCCGAGTCTGCTTCTGTTGTGTCCGTTTGTTTTGATTTTAGATTCCACGTGTAGATGAGATCATACGGCATTTGTCTCTGCTCCCTAGCTCTATCCGCATTGCAGAAGGCAAGATCTCCTCCTTGTTCGTGGCTGAGTAAGATTCCATTGCACACAAACAGACACATTCTTCATGCACTCATCTATCCACAGGCAACGCTGGGTTTGCTTCCGTGTCTTGGCTGCTGTGAACAGTGCTGCAGGGAACATGGGGTTGCAGTTCATTTTCTTTGGGGAAAAAATTGGGTTTTGTTTGGGTTTTTGGAAGGGATATGCTCCCACCCCCACCCAGTGTCTCTCCTTCCTGCTTTTGCAGAACGTGCCATGAGCATCTGATGGTGGCATCCAGTCCTTACTGGAGGTAAGAACGGAGGTGGCAGAACGGAGGCGGGGGGAGCTGGTCCCCAGATGGCACACAAGATGCCCAGCCCTGCCCAGCCCTGCCCAGCTGGCTTCCTGCTACATGTGCGATCCCACAGCAGCCTGTCAGTAAGGGATTCTGTTCCCTGCAACCCTCAGCATCCCAGCCGGCACGGTGTGCTTCCCAGGAGATGAGCTAGCTTGAAAGATTAGCAGAAGTTACTAGTTCTGCATAGGTTAAATCTTCCTGAATCTTCACAGTTGTAACAGGTAACGCTGTTTCCAGTGACTCCCTGGAGACACGCCAACACCGTCCTCACACAGAGATCCCGGCTCCTAAGTTCATGCCCCTGTGTTTCACTATCACCAGCGTTTACTGTCTGGATAAGTAAGAATGCTATTGACCTTTACGTACTAATTTCATCACTAAATGCTTTTATTCCATATCACAGGTTTTCAGTAAACTCACGTTTTCCCAAGTGCATAACCACATTTATAAATAATTCCCTCTCCATTCTAACAGTTCAGTATTTATAGTCTTTTCTTATTTAATTACTGCTAACTAAAGCTTCTAAAACTATTTAAGTAATCATCTTTATGTCAAGTATTTTTGTCTTGTCCCTGACTTTAACAGAAATGTTTTATTTCCATGTTTTAAAACAACATTAAAGAACTATTTACCTATTTGAATTTTATTAAGAGTAACCATTGCTTAATCAAAAGGTGTTCGATTTTATCAAATATATTTTTAAGATCTATAGAGATGACCAAAAAGGGATAGTTTCCTATTGATAAATTATTCACTTATTAACACGCTGAATTATGTTAACCAATTTTTCCAAATGCAAACCTACGCTTACACACCTAATACAATACTGTCTGAAAGCTGATCTAACTTTGGTAGGTTCCCCTGGAGAACCAGGGAGCGCAGCACCGATGGCCAGCTGACAGTCGCACCCTGAGGTCACTCCTGCGGCCCGAGCCCGAGGCCCCACTGCCCCCTGCCCACGTGCTGCAGCCCCTGGTCCGTCAACGCATCAGGCAACGATGTGGAGGAAAGTCCACACTAGGCTCTTCTCCAGCGCGGAAGTCCCAATTCGGAGGCCGAAGCAGGAGGGGACGGCCACGCACATGCCCGCATGGGAGAGGCTGCCACACCGGCCAAGGGCCAGGCTGCGGAGGGCTGCTCCAGCCCCAGCCTCCTGCTCTGACTCCTGATCCAGGCCACCGGGAAGGCTCCTGCCCCCGGGGTCTGACGTGTCGTCCACACCACAGGTGCACTCCCACTGTGCTAGGTTCAAGGTGAGGAATGGAGGAAGCTTTAGACAGTTTTTGGCTTCTTTCTTTCTTTCCTTTTTTTTTTTTTTTCTTTTTTTTTTTTTGCTTATTTCTTAAGTGCTTTAGGTTTGGAATTAAATTTTCAGATGCGCGCCCCTTCAAATACACCAGCGACGGTTCTGCTCAGCACGCGAGCTGTAAAGCGGCACCGTGGAAACGGCTCGCTGCTGTCTTTACTGCGCCGGCCAGAGGGCTCCTGGCAAGGGGGGCACCCACAGGGACGGGGCTCCGGCGTGGGTGCTGAAGGGGCCCCCATGGCTGGGTCAGCGGCGGCCAGTTCCTGTCCCCACGAGGCTCACAACAGGCTTATCCAGCTGGCTTCTCCCACCACAGCTCAGAGCCCAGAGGTACATTCTCACATCCAGCATGGGGCCAGGCGTACAGCAAGCACTCAATAAACACTTGCTGCATGAACAAGGAAACCCCAAATGTAGCCACCGTAAAGACTAGAACTCTCAGACCACATGGAGAGTCCCAGCACTGCCAGGAACTCTAAATGTACCCAGAATCACAGTCGTTTCCCCATTGCCTGCATCCCACTAATTTTTAATCTGAAGTTCTTGGCCACTTAAAAAACACTCCTGAGATACACGTTCTCCTCCAAGTAAGACTAGAGCATTTGGATCCGGCTCTGCGTTACCAGGACTACTTCCACACCCACTGGCTCAGGGGGAGCACAGAGTCAGACACTGGGCGTGGCTGCGGCCGTCATGGAAACCCTGGGTCGCACGCCCACGGAGATGGGGTCAAAGCCTGGGACACGTCCAACACTTAACAACACGCAGTGGCAGAACTGGGCCCAGGAGGAAGCCCTGGGGCTTTCGGGACAAACCACGTTCCCCGGTGGCCTGGCACTTCAAGGGCCCACCGCGGTCTTCCCGAGAAGGAAGGCAGCCACCGTCCCAGGGGCCTCCCCACCTTCCAGCCACGCCAAGAGGACAGCAACAGGTGGGAAGAAATCAGAAGCAAGGAGACACAACACGAGAGGGGACTCCAGATCCAAGCCGGGGGCTCAGGGCACGACGGTCGGTGGTGGCGGATGGCCGGACGGTGAAAGAGGGGCCTGCTGGCCCAGAGACGGGTCCCGGGAACCTTCCTTCCTTCTGTTTGCTGGCCTCGGGACATCGGCCGGTGGTGGGGATGGCGCCTACCTCCCCACGCATGCATCACCCTGACGACTGGCCCCAAACACAGAGCATCCAATGCCAGTTACCAACTCGCGACTAGCTCTGCGCCGGGAGCGAGCTCAGGGCAACCAGCAAAGCCGCGCGTCAGGGGGCACGGATACCCTTTCCCTGCTTTCCCCTCATTTTTCTGTTTGTTGCTCCCATGGGACACCCACTCAACACCCCACTTGCAACAGCAGTCCTGACAAAAGAACTGACTTCATCCGGAAGTTACTCGGAACAGCAACCCGTAACTACGGTCTCCGCAAACACACAGATACGTTCTCCTGCTCCGCCCGGGCCTGCGTGCGCTCCGTGCTCACGACAGCACAGACCACGGCCACGTCTGAGAAACCCGCGGACATGGCGCAGTGAACGCAGAGCCCCGTCCTCACTCGGAGCCACACGGTCATGAAAGGGCTGGGACAGCGCCAGCCGATGCAGGCTCACTCACAGCCACGCAGGCTCCGGGCCGGACCGCCCTCCAGGGGCCGCCTAAGCCCCCGAGAAAGGCCAGAGCCAGACCGGTGGGTGGCACGCGCTCTGTGCCGGGTGCGACCCTCGCGTGCGCTGGGGAGGCCGCTCCCAGTACCCTCCGCCTTCACGGCCTAGACTCCGAACCAAATACCAGCTCCCCCACAATGGCATGGGGCCCTGGAATCAGCGGGTCACCCAAACCCACCTGGAGCCCCGGGCCCCCTTCCAAAGCCCCCTCCCCACACCCAGGACGCAAAGAAGCCATCAGCCCTGGCATGCTGGCGGCCCAGTCACCCCTCCCTGGGGCCAGCAGGGCCTCCTTCACACTCCAGCATCGCGCACCCTGCAGGCCTGCCCACAACACAGTCGGTCCTGACCTGCGTGCCCAGTGGTGCCCTGCTGTCCCCTCCTGTCTTCCGTTCTTGTGGCTCTCCCGCCTCCGGCAGGGGGACTCCCACCAGGCCCTCACTCAGCTCCTCCGCCCCCAGCAGACCCCAGCCACGTGGCAGGTCCCACCACCTTCCTGACCCCAGATCGAGTCCAGCTGGCCGCCTCCGGATGTGAGCGCGCCAGACCGCAGACTTGTCGTGATCCCCGCTCAGAAGGGGTCCCAGTCCAGTGTGGCCAGCACCACATATTTAAAACATACAGACAGCTTCAAGAACTACATAGTGTTCAAGTCTGACAACTGCTCCTTCGAAAACATTCCACAAGGCTCTGCTTCATGTCAGTGGGTCTGGGCAGAGGGCAGCGTGAGACAGAGGACGAGGTGGCCCCGGCTGAGCTGGGGGCTGTGCCACACAGAATTAAGAAGCCCTGGAGTACCCTACCTGGGGCGATCAGGTGGGAACCACGCAAAGGCCAGTACCCTGAAGACAGGCTGCAAAGCAGGCCCTTGGGGCCCACAGGCCAAGGAGTGCGCAGTGAAGGACAGAGTGGAGGAGAGTAGGCATGACCAGCGGCTCTCTGCCAGGACCTCCCTCCATCCCGGCTCCTCAGAGCATGGCCCTCACACACGCTTTCCAGCGTTGGGCCTCGACCCCCTTCCCGCTTCCCCCACAGTGGTGAGAAGTCAGCCAGGAGCCAGCGGTCGCTGATCTGCCATCTGCCGTCTCTGACTCGGATTTCTCTTCTCATGGACAGAGACAAGACACAGGGGCAATATGGCCAACCTCTAAGGCCTTCCCTCTTGTAAGGTGAACTCTAAGACGGGTCCCCAGGCCCCTGGTCCCAGGTTTGCCCGTGAGCTCCTGGGGACAGTGACGCAGGAGGCAGGAGGTGCATGCCCAGCCCTGACTTCACCGGGGTTCCCTCTGCAAGGGACACACCGGACCAGCCGAGGCACTGACACCAGGTCCCACGCTGTCCTGGGAGGGAAGCCGCAGTCACAGCAGAAGTGGCTCACGGACCCTGCGTCTCGGTAGGCCCAGGGAGAAGAGAGCCCACCTGACTACCTCAGACAGTGGCCCCGGTGGCCAAGGGTCCCAGGCACAGGACAGCTCTGAGGCGCTCCAATAAGAAGCGGGTTCCGGGGTGAGAGCCGCGGGCCACGTGCCTTCCTCTCCTCTGGGCAGGAGTTACGGGTACAGCACAGGCTACGTGCTGCTGGACCAAGACCTCCAGTGTGGGCTGGCAGAGGTGCCCCCAGAGTGGGGGGACCGTCCAGCCAGAGCCTGTGAGGAGGTCAGGACAGGGTCAGGTGGCCGGGGAGCCGCCCCAGGTACTGCTCCACGTGCCTGTCCTCCCATCTCCCCAGGAACCTGCCTTCAGGAGAAAGGGATGAGGAACAAGACGTGGGGTCGGGGTGGGGAGAGGCAGACTGACCACTGGGCTGAGGCCACACTTAGGAGGCAAGGGGCAGGGAGACCAGTGCATAAGGGACAGTCTCCTAGCCCCAGGTCAGCGGGACTCCCCTGCGGGACGGCAAGCTCTGCAGGCTGAACTTAGAAATGGAGATGCAAAGCATTCAAATCTGCAAGTTGTTCTCTAAAGAAAAAAACAGCTGTGACCAGCAAACAGAGGCGGGAGTCACAAGTTCCCACAGCCCCCAAACCAGCCAGCTGACCCCACAGCATCAGCAACCTGATGGGAAGGACGTCAGCCGAAGCCCCCAGACTTGCCCAACCATCCTTCCCGGCCTGGACAGCTGGTCCCCAGATGTAGGAGTTAAGACCATGGATGTCCACGGGTGTGAGAGCTGGTCCACGGATGGCCACAGGCATGAGAGCTGGTCACATCCACGAGTGCGAGTTCATCTCCTGCCGCGTGCTACCACAATTCACATCCACCTCAAAAGTCAAAGCTCCCGCCCTCACAATACTGGGCAAAACTACCCCTTGGCCTCTACTTGGAGGTCACCCAACAGTGTCTCTGGGAAAACCACTAAGAGCTCCCCAACTGGCGCTTGAGCCCGCCAGAAACTGGGGCACTGGTCCCACCGGACCCAGCCCACAGGCCTGAGCTCTCACAGCTGAGTGATATGTGGGAAGAAAGGCCTAAGGCCACCCCACAGTGGTACGGCTGCTGTGAGGGCTGCTGGGAGTGCCCTCCCTCCCTGGGCATACCACTCCTCGACCCCTCCCATGTCCACGGGTATCGACACCCTTTACCTGGAGGTGGGGAGTGGACGAGCCAGGCCAGCCAGCACATGTGCCCTTTTCCACAGCCCCCCAATGAGCACAGGATCCCCAACGGGCAAGCACTGATGGGCGTCCTGGTGCCCTTGGAGGGGACAGGCCGGGATGCGTCAGGTGGGGGAGGAGGGGGGCCACGTGGGCAAGGTCTCCCGGCGTGCAAGCAGGAGGGCACAGGTGTGGTGCAGAGGAGCGGGAAGACAGGCATGGGAACCGAGCTCCGGGGCAGCCTCTGGGATGAGCCCGAAACGGAAAAAGCAGGGAGCAGCTACCAGTCCTGCCGGAAGACGGCGCGCTCCTCAAGACACAGACAGCCGACGTGGCGGGGGCTTTGCACCTGCAGCCTGGGAGCAGGGGGCCACCCTTCATCCCTCTTCTGGGCCACTGCCTCTGAGAACAAGGCCCAGGCCTTGTCCCCTGGACAAGCCAGAAGCCAGAAATGACGGCCCCGTGAGGCCTGCAACGTGGCTCCCTCCTGGGGCGCAGACTCAAAGTGGGGGACGCAAGGGGAAAAGCTAACGCTTCCCACCGTCTGGGCCCCCGGAAGCTGCACGCACCCCTGACCATCAGCACGATGCTCTATGTCCTTTCTTACGCTAAAGAGAACCTCACAGGGTCTGCCCGTCTGGAGCGTCCGCAGCGCGCACGGCCGAACTGTGGGCGACACGGCTTTGAACACGCGGTTTCTTCTGGCAAGTGCAGCATCACACACGCGTTTTCTCTTTCTTACCACGGGCCCGATGACACTGCCTCCCCTTACCTGGACCCGTCAGAGCACAGCACATAACACGTGCACGCTGACGTCTCTGCTGAGGCTTCCGACCAACGGCGCGCTGTGAGTGGCAAGTCTGGGGGAGTCCGAAGTCACCAGGGGCCTTCTGACCATGTGGGGGTCACACCCCTCGCCCCAGGGTTGCTCCAAGGCCAACTATGTCCTAGAGAGTGACGACTGGAAAGCGGTTTATGTTAAAACACAGATTTACACAAAGACGTGTGAAATTTACACACCAGCACACCCAGACACGCACACACTCACTGGGTGTTCATCCTAGCGCTACAAAAATTCTAGCAAATGCATTTTTAAAAATCTCAAGGCACGTACAAATACGCTGCGTTGAATCGCAAACCCACGGCAAGCGAGGCCGGGGCAGGGGATGCGCCCCTGACCCACCGGCCCAGCCCAGGGCGCCACTCCAGCCCCATGCGGGGCGTCTCACCCAAGTCACGGAAATCAGTCTGCACACTCTCGTTCTTTTTCTTACATTTCAGGTTAAAATGTCTGTTTTCAGGCTGGTAGTGGCAGCTGTTGGAAGACTATACACAGAGCTAAGATTGTCTTTTATAGTTGTCAGACTTAAAACGGGGGCACTTCAAAACCTGGGGGCGCCTGGGGGGCTCCGTGGGGGAAGCATCTGCCTCCGGCTCAGGTCATGGTCCCACGGTCCTGGGATCGAGTCCCGCATCGGGCTCCCTGCTCCGCGGGGAACCTGCTTCTCTCTGGCCCTGCCTGCTTCTACACGTGGGCATGCCCCCCGCCCCGTCTCTGTCTCTCAAATAAATAAATAAAATCTTCAAAACAAAACAAAACAAAGACCTCCAACTGGAAACGCTCGGCTGGGGGGAGGACGCAGTCTCACGCCCGGTGACGAGGACTGGGTGAGGATGGCGTGGCGCCTCTCGGCCCCTCCAAGTGCTGGGTCCGGCAGCAGGACCCGTGTCACCCTTGTCCTACTGCTGCGAGTTCCCCAGGCTCTAATTCCAATCCACATGCATGTTGGAGCCCTGGACACCAGGGCAGCAGGAGGCTGTCCGGGCACCCTTCCTGGCAGGGGCAGGGGAGGTGGAGAGATGCTGTCAGAAGCCGCCAGGCAGGTCCTTGGCCCAGCAACAGCAGCGAGGGCCCCTGAGGTGTGGATGCGCGCGGCCGCCCCATCCCTGGGTCCACCGAGCCTGAGTTCTGGCTCTTCCCAGGGGCCACCTGGGGTTTGTGTTTTTTTTTAAGATTTATTTAAGGGGGGCGGGGGGAGACAATACACAAGAGCCAGGGGAGGGCAGAGGGAGAGGATCTCAAGCAGTCTCCTGGCTGAGTCCGGAGCCCAACGCGGGGCTCGATCTCACCACCCTGAGCTCATGACCCGAGCCGAAATCAAGAGTCAGACGCTTAATTGACTGTGCCACCCAGACGCCCGGGAGCACCTCTTTTTAAAAACCTTGTTTTCTGCCTCAACCCGCAAGGGATGCTCTGTCTACCTAGAGTGCTGAGGTTGACAAGTAAGATACGGCTGTAATCTCGCCGTCGCCATCCACAGCAAACGGTAACATCCCCGAGGGCGGGGCTCACCCAGGACCTGCTTCAGTAAGGACCCTGTCAGCCCCTAGAATGACCCTTCACCCCTGAGCCCAAACTGGCAGGTCTGGAAGAACATTTCTTCCCAACCCCCCTTCTGAAGACACTCTAAGTACTTGCCGCTTCTTCCTGTCAGCCACAAGTGGTCGGAGAGAAGGGAGCGCACCAGGGCCGGTGAGCACGTCCCTCTGCCTCTCGGAGCTGCGGGCAGTGCCCAGAGATGTCAGAGTGCTCACCGGGGCGTCTGGCCGGAGGCTCGTTCGTGCCTGCTCTGCTGCAAGGACCCCTCTCCTGGGACCTGGTGTGTGGCCCGTGGGGGAAGGTGGTCCCAGAGCTTGGTCGTCTGGAGACAGGACCCTAAATCAGGGCCAGCACCTGGGTCCCCAGCACAGGTGACTCAGAAGGCCGTGGAGGCCTGCCTCAGAAATGCTGTCTCTGCTCCGGAAACAGCAGGAGGATGGCTCGGCGTCAGCCGGAAACAGACCCAGCATAAGGCAGAGAACCAGATTCTACCACCAGCAAAGTGATCCTCAGGAAACGTTCCTGTGGGATTTAGTGCTCAACGCAGCCAACACTGAAAACGGGAAACAGAAAAATCAATGAACCAAAAAGTTGGCCCTTTGGAAAAAGTCAACAGAACTGACAAAGCTTTAGCTAGACTGACAAACACAGAAGACTCAAAGCGACCATTCCTGCCAACGTGACAGACACAGAAAGACCCAAAGGCAGAGGGCGAGCGGCGGAGGATAACCTGCGCGGAAGACGTTCCCAAAAGACTCGCGCCCAAGGGAGAGAAAGCCCCAGCGGAGCGACCGGGGATGAGCTAAACGGAACGAGCGCCAGACCGGTCCAGAAACCTGCGGATCGTCGCGGGAGAAACCGCAGCGGCCCCGAGCGAACAGAGGGCGCCCGTCGGCCGGACCAGGGTGCAGCACCCGGCGGCATGGAGATGCGAGGAGCCGTCCCCACCCGAACTGTGGCTGGTGCCATCGCAGAAAAGGACGCGCTCACCCCAGCGCCCGCAAGGCCGTGGGAGACACCCCGAGAGCCAACGGCGAGGACGTCGCTTCCTGATCTCCGAGCCGCAGCGAAGCTCCCGGCGTCGACCCGGGGCGGTCCCGGCGCAAGGCGCGCGAACGGGGCGAGGGAACAGAACCGAGCAGAACCTCTACCTGACGGTCAGGGGCTTTTCAACAAGGCTGCGAGACGACTCGGGGGCAGAAAAGTCTTTCCAGCAAACGGTGCCGGGACAAGTAAGTCTCCACAGGCCAAAGAGCAGGGAAGAACCCCAAACTCACACTGTACGTCACAAGTAAGTCGAAACAGACAAAAGACCCAAACGCGAGAGTGGAAGCAACAAGCCTGGGAGAAGAGACGGCGCGAGTCCGTGACCGCGTCGGCCCGCACTCGCTAAAGTACAGCGCCCGGAACACGAGAGACCAGACAGACACACGGACTCCATCGAAGCTGGAGACGTCTGTGCTTCAAAGAACGCTGGCAAGAACGTGAGAATGCAACACACGCAACAGGAGAAAATATTTGCAGACCACATCTCTGGTAAGAACCTAGGACCCAGAACAAAAAACTCAACAATTTAAAAAAAAAATTTTTTTAGTGGGTGAAGGATGTGAATGAAGTTTCTGCAAAGCAGACCTACAGTGGCCCAGCAAGCAAGGACAGACACGCGATGTCAGCCATCAGGCCACGCAAATGGAAACCACTTGCTGCCCACCGGAAAGTCAGAATCAAGAAAATGGACCACACGCGTTTTTAGACGTGGAGAAGGTGGGGCCCTCGTGCGTGGCCGGTGGGGACACAAAATGGTGCAGCCACCCCAGAGACGGTGTGGCAGCTCCTGAGAAAGTTAAACTCACAGTCACCGTACGACCCAGCAATTACTCCCAGGTGGACGCCCGGGGGAATTAAAAGCAAACGTTCACGCAACTTACACACAAATGTTCCAGTGGCACCGCCAACAATGGCCAAGTGTCCATCAATGGACAAGGGGACAAAGCACAGGCCAGGCCCACAACGGGACAGCATCCAGTCCTCAGAAGGGACGGAGCTTTGACATGCGCTGCCATGCAGATGAGCCTTGAAGCCGGACCGAAAACAACACATATGGTCTGATTCCATTTCTAGAAAACCCCCAGAACAGGCAAATTCACAGACACAGAAGATAAGCGGCTGCCAGGATTTGGGGTGACGCGGCTGGGTGCCTGGTCTCCTGCAGGGGATGAACATGCCCTAGGGCTGCGCGGCCCTTGCGCACACCTGTACACACTGAGCGATACAGACAAAGAGCGAGTCTCGGGGTACGTGACTTCTGTCTCCCTCGTCCAGTAACCGGCACCACGACCAATGCAGCCAGCGCACACCACCAGACGCGAGTAACTCTCCGCCGCGGGCGCTCCGGCAATGCACGGCTGCGGTCAGCGACGCCCAGGCCGCTGGAAGGCTGGCCCTGAGGGAAAAAGCAGGGGGAGCCACCTGCCCACCACCCGCCCCCTGGGTACGAAGGCCGGGACACACTGTGCACGTGGCCAAGCGACCCTTCCTCTTCCTTTCTCCCGACACTTGGCAGCACCTTGTCCACTGTCACCAGGAATCCACAAGATGGCAGGTCCCCACTCAGGGAGCTCAGGCAGAAGCAAGGGGACTTGCATCCCAGTGACCCTCTCTATTCACGGTCACACCAACTCAGACAAGAGATGAGAAAAACCTATGTGACCCTCCACAAAAAGTACTTATGGCTCTCCTCAGATGCCTGCACACAGGGTCCCTCGTTCCAACCCCATTGCTTACAGGGATTCCGTGACCCCAGGGCCACCCGCTGCCAGCGCTTCACTGGGGAGCGATATGCTGCCAGGAGTGACCCGCGGCCCCACGCCCACGTGGCTCCACGCACACTCACGTGCCACCCAGCTGGAGGCAGAGGGCCCTTCCATCACTGAGTGCCCACGCCTTGTCCAAGGCTGCCCAGGCCTGGCTCTGGCCCGTCTTGGGAGCAGTGGGGTGCTGACCACGAGCGTGCCGGGGGAGCACCGACGCATTTTATAACGTCAGCACAGTGGAGAAGGTCGGCCTGTGTGCGACAAGGTGGGGCCAGCCCGGGCTCCGTCTGCCCTGGGCCCTGCCCCCCCACCCACGCACCCAGGCCTGACAGCCCCACGGGCACTGGCAACACAGACCCCCAGTCGGCTCCCCCCAACCTGGGAACTGGACTTTCTCCACGGAAGGCAGCACAGTGCTGGAGCCCCACGTACGCCCAGCAGGAAAGGGCGCGTCCCCTCTTACGAAACGGTAAAACTCTGTCCCCGTGCGTAGTGGCGATTCCTAACGCAGCCGCCACCACAGAGCACTGAAACCAGCCCCCGGTCTGTCCGTGCTGCCGGCATGGACGGCCATTCCAAATGGCACGCAGGATACGGACCCCGCGTGGCAGGAAGCTTTTTGGGTCGCGCCATGTGACTCTTTCCTTACAGAAAACTAAAGCTACCCAGGTTATCAAGGCTCACAGACATCCATTTTCTCCCAGAATCTAGGCTACGTCCCTGAGTTCCTGGTAGAATTTTCTGACCCTGAAAACGTGGGAAGCTCCCTCGTCAGTGCCTCTCCGCCTGCCCTCCCCGGCTCCTCGGGAGGCGCTGGCCACAGCCCCCGTCATTGAGAGGCTCGCCTCCGAGGGCACAGACTGTCCCCACTGCCCCCTCCGGGGCTCCTGGCCCTTCCAGCCTGCCCTGCGCACCGCGTTCCTCCCCTTCCGGACTGACTCACTTATCAGTAGCGCAAACGCGGGCTGAGCACAGGCAGCTCCAGTGGGCCCGGCGACCATACCTCTTCAAGGCCGGACCCCGGGGGATGACCGTGGGGCCAAGGCACCTGCCCTCTGGGTCTTCCCGCCGGGCCGCGGAGGGAGGGTCGTCAGCCACAGTCTCCCATGCGCTGAAGGGGCGGGGCTCAAGCACATTCAGACCCAAGCCACCTCTTGGCCCACAGTGCCTGGTTTCTGCTACTCACTGGCTACACCAGACCATGCTGACCACACCGCCCACGCCAGCCCCACGGCTTCCCCAACAGGCCTGGCTCCCCATTTCCTGCCTCTGCTCCCGCCCTGCAGAGGCCCCAGAGGCCACCTCTCCCTTACTTCTCCAACTGGCTCCCATGCCCAAAGAGCTCAGGTCCGGGCCCTGGCCGCCTGCCCAGGAGGAGGTCTGTGGTCTCTGGGCCTCTCTGGGCCTCCTAAGCCACCCTCGAGTCCATCTCCTTCCACAAAAGGTGGCCGGGGCAGCTGGGGGCCCCAAGGGTGAGCTGTAAGCCAGGCTGCCCCGGCATAAGGCCCCTCTGCCCCGAAGGTGGGCTGTGCGTCATCGCAGTAAGACGTGAGCGGGAACCCCTGCCTCGGGGCGGGGGAGGCCCTGACCAAGTGCAAAGGGGGCCTCAGACAACGAACCCCAGCTCCTGCCTGCTGGCTCCCCACATCCCAGCACACCTGTCCTAAAATGCTCCTCCCCCCCCCAGAGGCCCCCTCCCAGGCCCCCTCTAGCCTCCTCAGCCCGAGGACCCTCGCTTCTCTGTCCGTGCTCACCCGCGACCCACTCCTTCTGGGCTTTATCCTCCAGTCCCCTATGTCTCGGATGCGAGCGGGTAAGATGGGCGTGGGAGACAGGGGCAGGGAAGGCGACACGCAAGGGGCTGAGGGACGGCCCCCAGGTGCCCTCAAGACTCCCTGACCTGCAGCCACTATGCCCCGCCAATGCGAGAGCTGCCCCCAGAGGCAGGCAGGGGGAGAGTGCTGCTGGGAGCACTGGTGCGGGCAGAGCTGGGGCGCCCCGGGTGCTCCTTGCCAAGGCTCCAGCCCCTGGACAAGGGCCCAGCCCTGAGGACGCCCTCACTAAGCCCGGGGCCGCAGGAACCATGCTATGAACAGCCCCTAACAATGAGCTCCAGGCCCTCACAGCCACACACCTGTGAGCACGGCCAAGGCTGAACCCGGACATCAGAGCAGAACCACCCAGAGCCCAGGAGCCCAGACCTCCTGCCCAAAAACTATTTGCTGGCAGCACCAAGCATGCCTGGGCTGTGGCAGAGAGGACACGGCCCCAGGCCTTCAAAAATGTAGGTGAGACTCCACCTGGCCCCGGTGGCCGTCTCGGACAGTCCCTGAATCGGCCACTGGGGCGCTGCTCTGGTCTCCGTGACCAGTCAGCCCCTGCCGCTCACCCACACCCAGCGGGCGGCGCCGATGAACACCCCCCCCCCCAAAAGCAACCCAGCCGCCTGCCTCCCACCTGCACGGTGTGCACAGCGCGAGCTGCCCGAGACAGCGCGGAGGGAGGCGACGGCGTTACAGCAAAAACAGGAAGTTGCAAAAGATCTGAAAAACCGTAAGTGATGAAGGAGAGAAAAGCAAGACACACGTCCCCACAAATTTGTCTTTCTTAACAGAATGACTCCAGCGGAACGTAAGTCCCCCATCACCCCGAATTACAGTTCAGCGAGGGGCACGGTCTGCATGCAGGTGCCGGGCGACCGCTGGCTGAGCTGGACAGAGGACGTGCTCGCCGACGCACCCCAATTAAGCCCGGGGCCCAGAACTGGTACGGGGCCCTGAGAGCGCGTGGAGAGCACCCAAAGGCTAACTGGGACAGGTGGCTCTGTCCGTTCAGCCCCTGGTGGCCGCCGCTCGGTGCCACGGCTCCCGCAGGCTCTGCACAAACATGTCTCGCCAGGGTTTCAAAAGCACTGACCCGCCACCCAGACCTCAGCCCCGTCCCAGCAGGCTCGCCCAGTGCGTCAGAGCGGTCCCCAGCCCTGCTGCACTCTCCTCTTCTGGAGCCAGCAGGAGCCCACCGACGGGCACAAGAGCCCACGTGCTCAGAGCTGGGCTCGGGCCGCTGCTTCCTGTCCCCCTCTGCTCCGTGGACCCCTAGCAGGATCCCTGGACTGAGAAGGAATGTGGCTAAAGAAAGCCCCTCATCTGGACGGACCCCGTGTAGACCCTCCCGGGCAGGCAGCAGGCCCTGAGCACAGGATGGGCCTCACGAGAAGCCGGCCAGGCCCGCCACGGGCAAGCGTTCGGGGCAACTTCAGGAACACGGCCGCCCCCATCCTCGAAGCCGTCCAGCGCGGAGTGTCCCGACTGAGCAGCTGGATGCGCCATGGGGCAAATGACTTCCCCGCCTCAGAGCCGCAGAAGACCCTGACAGCCCGACACCTCGGAGAGAAGGGAAAGCAGGGCAGGGACTGCGCCTGAGGGGCCGTCGCGTCCCGAGGCTGGGAAAAGGGAATTCACCTGCCGGAAGCACCGTCTGTCCCCCACGGGGGCCGGTGTCCTCCGCATCCAGGGCAGCGGGAGGGGAGGCCGCGGAGGCCACCACCACCTACCTCTCCCGGACTGACCCTTGACCCCGGGACTCAGCAGCGGCCCCAGCGAACGCTCCGCCCACCACCCACACCGGGCTGTGGGCAGAGAGGCTGAGTCCCAGGAGCCGAGGGCGGCCTGGGAGGCCCCAGCGCAGCTGTCCATGCTCCCGCCCACCGACCACACTCGAGGGCACGACACCAGCCCACGGACCGTCTGCCCTCTCAGGAGGTCCCGGCATCCCGTGCGCCTGACCCGGGGAGGGCAAAGTGCAGCCACAGCCCCGGGGGGCCCCATCCGCCGGCAGCCCACGGCCGCCCGGATACCCTCACCGGCGGATGCCAGCTGCGGGGCCACGGTCGCGGTGCCGCAGCGACGGACCACTGCGGCCACCTGTTCTTTAAAGGCAGAGGCCAGAAAATGCACATGGCAAGCACAGAAGACTCTACCACACCCCCGCAGCAGAAGGCGTCCCGCCCCGTGTCCCCCAGCCACCGCGGCCCCACATGGCCTCGGGACGTGCATGGGGCCACGGCTTTGGAGCGGGGAGGCAGGGCCCGCGGAGACTAAATGCTCCCTGGCCACGCGACCAGCGGTGCGGACGAGGGTTCACAGCGGCTCAAACCGGAAACAACGCCGCATCCATCCACCGGTGGCGGGACAGCCGTGGGGCATGCGCCTCACGGCACCGCGCTCAGCCCTGAGAGGGGACAGAAGTGCCAACATGAACAGCGGCGTGGGCGGAAAGCCGAGGCCAGGCACAAGGACCGCCGCGAGATCCTGCCAGACAAGACCCACTGGAGGGAAAATTCTGGAGACGGGAGGCAGAGCCATGGCACCGAGGGCCACGAGGGATGTGGCCAGAGAGGAGCATAGGGTGAACCGAGCCACCACCGATGCCTCCCAAAGTCACAGAGCCACACACATGCGCAGCGTGAACTGTGTGACATGCAGACGGTCCCTCGGCAAAATGGCAGGGAGAAGAGCACGCCTGCGCCCCCGCCCCGGCCAGGACCCCCCTCCCGAGCCGGCAGAACGCTCTGACGCGGCCGGGGAGCCGGCAGGCCGCAGCCCTTGCAATCCCTCCAGCCACCCGGCAGAAGCCCACAGCCCACCCCGCAGCGGCTGCGGCCCGGGAGGCCAGCCCACTGTGACACGAGGGGATGGGATGACAGCCACGTGAGCGTGAAAACACCGCGTGACAGAAAAAGAAGGAGGGACAGTGCGGCACAGAGCTGGTCACAGTGCGCTGGCCCCAGCAGGGCCAGTAAAGTCCTGCGGGCCTGCACTGGGAGCCCAAAGGGCCTGCTCAGAGCAGCAGCCTCCGCGGAAGCACAACGAGGAAAGCGCATCCTGTCGGGGCATCGGAGCACCAAGCTGCCACAGGGGCTTGGTGGGGAAAGGGGGCTCAGGAAGGCCAGTAGGGATGGTGAAGGGGCAGCCGGCATGTGTGCTGGACCCCCAGAGCAGCAGAGACAGCGGGCACGCCAGAGGCGAGAGCAGGAGGCTCCTCTGGGATGACACTGGGCAGCACAACTCAGCCATCCTGTCGGCCAGACAGAGGAGCCCACGCTCAGGGGACAGTGGACGGACCAACCCGGCAGCCCGGGCACAAGTAAGGAAGCCTGCGGTGGGCAGGAGGGGGCAGAGACCTCGAAGGAAAGGGCCTGGGCCCAGCTGACAGCACCCACACCTCACCCTGCCGGGCTCCCTCCCCTGCGCCACAGCCCCCGTCCAGGTGGTATTCCTGCCTTCCTGATGCGCCGGGGTGGAGGGAGCCGACACGCTCTCAGTCACACGGGACGCACGGCACACTCCAGCCCCACACCTCCCTGTCACCACATGCCCCTGCGGACCCCGACACATGGCCTCGTGACAACACTGAAGGTGGGATCCCTGCCACCAAGCCCCAGGCCTGGCCATGCCTTCCGTTGTGAACGTCCAGTTCCTAGAGTAACAGCGAGTCGCTCAGGGACCCTGAGCCGTGGGCAGAAAAGGCCTGAGCCCAGGCCGGCAAGCCCTGGACCAGAGCCAGGGCTGGACTCTGCCCCGGGGAAGAGAGGCCATGGCCTCCAGGATGCAGTCCCAGACCAGCTCCCATGCTTGCGGCCCAGAGCAAGGGCGGGGCAGGACGGAAGACCCGGCGCCGCGCTCGGGGTGCAGAGGACACAGACTCCTCACGGGCTCCAAGGCTCCGGGACAGCTCACTCAGGGAGGCGACTCTGAGAAAGTCCCCACCACCACCACATTCTGCTCAGAGGAGGGAGCGCAGCCCCAGCCTCCCCGTCCCCACCAGCCCCCAACCCCAAAGAAGGGCCTCGGCCCCCATCAGAGTGAAGGCGGGAGAAGACAAGGGCCCTGAGCTCACAACAACCCACCCGTGGGTCCGGATTCCAGTGACAGCTGGGGATGAGGTTGAATCAGTCACCAAAGGGAAAACCCGAACTCGGGCCAGCATCCTCCTCGAGCCTGCATGTCAGTGGCGTCCTTACCTGTGAGCCCAGAAAAGCCCCTTCTGTGTGCGGGCACCGAGACCAGCCGCCAGGCAGAGCCTCCGTCATCCCTGACCCGCTTCGATCGTCCCCACCCCGAGCCGCCGTCCAGGGCCCGGGCCAGCTCCCACAGGGCCCCAGGTCGCTCACACGTGCTGTTCCAGCACATGGACAGCACGCCTCCCCAGATAGGGCCGCCCTAGCCCTGCCTGTCCTGCGACGGAGGCGTCAGCCCTCCTGCACGCGGCCGGTCCCAGTGGACATCCTGCCCCAGTGCCTTTTCTACGTCCCAAAACAGACCTGGGAAACTCAAAGTGCTTGTCGTGGACAACAGTGCAGGCACCCTCTCCAGTCCCATCGTCAGAGGCCACGCAGAGCCAGGGACAGGGAGGACAGCGTACAACAGGGCAGAGTCCCAAGGTGCTCTCCCCGAACACAGGCCCGCACGCGTAGCCCGGCCTTCCTGGGCCCACACGCAGGCTACCCCAAACCCTCCCACCCTGGGTTTATGGGAGTCATCAGACGGTCACATCTCTGGACAAACATTTTCGTCCCCTGAAAAAGCCAGCGGCTGTCACCCTGGTCCACCTTCCATGTAACTGGACAAGCCGTTGCTTTATTCTCATCAACGGTCAGAAACCCCGGCGGCTTCCTCATCGGCGTCTCCGTCAGTGCGCGCACGGCCGTCTGAGCTCTCCCTCGTGCCCGAGCTCACGCCTGGAGTACCGGCTCAGCACCTGCCCCTGCTTCCGAAGAGCCCAGCACCTGGACACTTCTCAGGCTCTGACACCCAGAAACACCATCTGCTCCCCTGAAAGGGAGGCTCCGGGGAGGGGGCCGCAGCTCCACAGGGAGGATGTGGTGCTGCAGAGCAGAGACCGCCCCCGAGAAGGAAGCGTGCCATGGGGCAGCCCTCCCGGGCCTGGCCAGGCAGAAACTGGGCTCAAGCCTACAGGCCAGCTACTACCCCTAGCGTCGAGGCGGGATGGTCTCCGATGCCCTAATTAACGAAGCGGCAACAGAAGGCAGAAGTCACGGTCAGTCTGCGCCCACCGCGGGAACGTTCTCTCTGCCGCCTCTCTTCCCGAGCCCCCACGACCCCGCTCCGTAAGCTCTCCGTAAGCTCACTCACGTTGGGAGGGCCTGGGGAAACATGGCGAAAACAGGGCTGCGTCCCCAGAAGCGACGACAGACAAGTGACCGAGTCACCACCCAGACCCTCCAATGCCCTTCTGACCAGCCGCCTGGCCCCATGCCCACCCCACCAACTGGACCGCATTCTAGACACAGCCCTCCTCCCGACAAGGGACCCTCCTGCCCACTCCCCACTCCACTGCCCACAGGAGCAGACGCACACGTCCGCCGTCCCTTAGCAAGATGCCTGCACTCCGCCCACTCACCACCTTTCCGGGTCAAACAGGAGGCTCCAGAAGGGCAATCCGCGGGGAGGCAGGCCTGGGTCCAATTTCTGTAACTTCCAAACTGGACCCAGCGCATCACGGGATCACACCTCCACACAGGTCTCTCCCTAAAACCCGCATACCACCAGTGATGGACCCAGGGCAGCACTGGACCCCCTCTCCTGCTCTCTCGCTCCCAGAAGGGCACGCTGGGGACACTGTGTGCGATGCGGGCTTTGGACTCAAGCGCAGGGCCTCTCCCAGGGACGTCCCACCAGAGGGCAACTTCTCAGGGCCATCCAGGCCGGGAGGCAGTGCACACAGGTGTCTGTCAGTGTAAACACCAGTGAGCCTTCCGGCCGCGCTCCCTGCGCTGGACTCAAAGCACACAGAACACTGGACACTAACTGGAAGATGTGCCACCCCGTGCGGTGGACGGCAGCCCTCAGCAGCCTGACAGACACCGGAAACGCTGAGGACGCCGGTGAGCGCAGAGGACACCGCGTTACCGCGAGCTCAGAGGCTGCCGGACCCAGCCGGGGACCCCATGTCGGCAAGAGGGACGGGACGCAGGTGTAGCCTGCACACAGGTCGTCGGCATGTCCAACACCGTCCAAGGCCGGCACGACATGCTGTTTATCCAGGGTGAGCGGAGGTGTCCGGGTGCCGACGCCGTTTCCTGAGCAGGCAGCAGCAGCACCAAAGCCACGCTGGGCTCTGGACCCCCACCCCATTTGTGGGAATGGGTGCATCTGTGACTACAAAGAGGCCCGCGCTCTGGCAAACAGACCAAACTCCTACAGGGAAAGTATACTGACATCTCAGGTCACAGGCAACAATGCAAAAAGAAAAAAAAAAATTGCTGAGCCCCTGCCTTCTTGGGCTGTCCCTGTGGGACACGGGGGCTGGGGGAGCCCAAGGAGGCCGGTGGGAGGCCCAGCCCGGCCCGGCCCCCACCCCTGCGCCTCACACACCAGAGCCTGCTTCGGGGCTGTGAGATCGCGCCAACACCACGACTTCGGAAACCCGACAGCCGCGAGCTCATGGATGAGAGCTCCCCACCGCGTCCCTGCGCCGGCGGCAAGCACTGGGCTTTCCCAGGAGCTGATCCCACCAGGCTACAGGATGAGCCCCGGGCCTGGGTCTCCCTCCTGCCTCCTGCGACCCGCATGGACACGGTCCTTCAAGGCCTGAGTCCAGACAAGTGCCGCAGAAGTGAGTGTGGCCGTAGAAAGGTAGCCGGGGCCGGGAGGTGGGGGTGAGGGGGACAGCCCAAAGCAGGGGTGCCCACGCAGCCCAGAAAAAGCCTCTGAAGAAGGATGTTAAGGCCAGGAGGAAGCAACGAGAACCTTGGAACACGGCTGAGGGAAGGTGAAACGGTATGGACGCTGGGCCATGACGGGCAGTTCCTCCAAAGGTTAAACACGGGGTCACCAAAAACCAAGCAGCTCCCCTCCAGGGCATGCGCCCGGGAGAAACGAAAATGCACGCACCAAGCTCAGGGCAGCGCTCTCCGCGACAGGCAGGACGTGGGAACGGCCCCATGTCCAGCAGCAGACGGCGGGTCAGCCAACTGTGGTGAGTCCTGGGGGGGCAGTGCTCAGGCAGACGACGGAAAGCAGTGCCGACACCCGCTCCGTCGTACACTCTGAAAACTTCATGCCCAGCAAGGGGAGCCAGACACAAAGGGCCACATACGGGACAGTGACGTGAGTCGTCCCGAATAAGGAAATCCCCTGAGGCCAGAGGAGCCTGCTGACTTCAAGGCAGGGGGGCTGCCGAGGCATCTTTTTGGTTCGAGCACAAAACAGGCTCTAGAATGGACAGGTGACAGCGGCATGGTGTGCAGACATGCTGAAAACCACTAATTTGGAACCGCTGCGTCGCGGGGTGACGTGTAGGACCCCGGAATGGTGTCTTGGTGAAGCCGTCGCCGAAGGGCGTGCACAAGCAGAGACTGTGCTGTCAGAGGCCACCCAGAGCCAGGGAGATGGCCGGGAACAGACAGCAGCCCTCCAGCTCGAGGCCCCCATGGACTCCACCAGCTCGCGTGACCATGTGCTGGGCCAGGAGCGGGGAGGAGACGGCGAAAGGCAGGCAGTAGCGACGGCCCCACAGGCGGCACAAGCTGGGGGGACATGGAGTTTGGGGAGCTTTCAGGGTGGGATGGGAGCAAGGGCAAAGAGCCAAACCAATGGCACAGGACACTGGGCACCACGGGGCCCAGGAGAGTGTTCCCCGGACACCTCCTGTGGGAAAGGCCCCGGAGGGTGCGGCCAGCTCACCGGCTCCCCAGGACTCACGGCACAACTGTTCAGCAGGCCCTGGGGAGACCAGCGAAAAGGGGAAACCAGCTCAGAACTGACACAACTCCGACTATGCATGGACAAAGGCCCCGCAGGCAGACCCCCAAGGGCAAGCCGTGCACTCGGAACCCTGCCACTCCACTAAGTGCCTTTCCCAGGAAACAGCTTTGCCACCTCAGGCCGGGGCGGGGACAGGGGGCGGGGGGTGCACCCAGCTCTCAAACCTCAGCAGCAAGAGTTCACCTTCTGGGTTCATTTCTAGCAATAACATTAAGAACAAAGAGTCAAAAATCCAGCCATCTCAAGCCAAACAATGAGGTAGGCAGCCCTGGCCGCCTCTTTCCAGGAGAAGGGGTAGTGACAACAGGGGTCTAACCCGGGGTTGCAGAAGAGCCACGGGGCTCTTGAGACGCGACCTGGCAGTTGCTGCAAACCTGGAGAAGCCGCCCCTCAGCCCCCCCACCAGGGAGATGCTCGTGTACATTCAGGAAGGGCCACCTGAGAGGACCGAGGGCCTCAGAGTCAAGCCCAGGAGGCCTGGCCTGGAGTCCACCAGGTCCCAACCATGCTCACAGTAACACAACACAACAGTCTCCTCTTCCCAGCCTCAGCGTCCTGAGTGACTGGCAGAACTTTCCAGAGCGTGTATGACGTGTGATGACATCACCGTTCTGACCACTAAAGTGATAAGCTCGGTTTCTGCTTCTCCCGGGATCTACCTAACGACGTGGTGTAAACACTGGCGGTCATAACCCCGTAACCTGGAGCTCTTCGGGGGTTCCCCACCACTGTCCATCCTCCACGGGTGAGAACCACTGTGAGAACCACTGTGGGGCGGCTGTTCTCAGCTCCTCCCGGGTAACACCGCAAGGGCGGGGCAACTGGAGAGCCCTCGGGAAGGACCACACGCCAGCCACGCACGGGGGGACATGAGCCAGGGGCAATGATGAGAAAAGAGCCTCCAGAGGGTCACCTGCTGACGGGGCAAGGCCGCCCGAGTTCAGAAGCACAGGCGCGCGTGGCCTTCACGGCGCACCGTGCCTGTGTCTCCCTCAGATGTCCCTCCCCACGACGACGAAGCCGGGCAAGAAAGCGTTCCTTCCCGGGCCCAGCCACCTTCTGCTGGAGGCATGTCATGCGCACAGTCACTAGGCAGATCTTCTGAAACCTGCTCTACACCAAGGAATCAACACCCCTGCACTCGAGACTGCTCTCCCCGGCCAGGCCCCTGCCAAACGCAGCAGCGCACCGCTCCCAGCCACAGCGGGCGCCCCAGAGTGTGGGGGAGCCTGGCTAGCGCCCACCTGCTGCTCCCCGTGCCACGGAGGGAGGATGCCTGCCACCCCCATGGCTGAGCTCCGCAGGCGAGAGAGCTACAGGTTCCAGGCAGGTCCTCGTCCACGGGCCTGCACATCGAACGGCATCCTGCAGAATCACCCTGTGTGCTGTTTACCCAAACGAATGCCCCTCCCAGAAGCAAACGTGATGCGAAACTCCATACAGCCTTCAAGAAAATGAAAATTCAGAGAGAACGTGTTGACGAACAAAAGTAAATTAAGTGATCCATGTTAACGCCCGCAGAGAAAAGTGTGCGTGTGCGGCTGAAACGCAACAAACACGCTAGAACTCGGAATCAAAGATTACTGGAAAGAATGTTTGCACAGCAAAATTCTTCTCCCTTTGAGACTCCAGTGCCCCACCATGCTTAATTTTCCTGACATTTCTGAGGCTTTGAAGCCTCAGCTAACGGATCTGAATCATCTGAGCAAAACCATGTCACAGCAGCGTGTTACTGGAAAGCCGAGAACAGACGGCTAAATACACAGACACGCGCCCGGACGCGACCCTTCTGCAGAAGACGATCAAAGGAGGAACCGCGTGAAGCTGTCCAAGGGAAACAGGAAAACAGTTTACCTCCAGCGGGGAAGCAGATACAGGGACGCCTGGAAGTTAAAATAAGAAAAACACAAAAACAGCACCGACTCGGTGTCAAGGAAAGCAAGCCGAGCCCGCCCATGACCTTAGGGCTTACTGAAACACTTCACCCGTGCCTGCTGCCGGCAAAGGAAGGCTCGGCAGGACGCCAGACCTTCTCCCGGAATCCAAGTCATGCCTGTATCACTGGACCGGCCCACGCCCACTGCTCACCTAGCGCGGCCGCCACAGGCTCCATCTGTGCCATCGCCCTTTCTTCCGAAACGAGCACGCCACTTGGAGCCGCAGCCTGCTGTATTTGGGTTGGCAGCGCAAGCACCAACAGCGGGTGGCACCGCGGCTCCAGCAGCGAACTAGGTCAGCCTGGGCCTGCCTCCAGAGCTCCAGAAGCCCCAGTCCCCGGCTCCCGCGGCTCCCCGAGGCCCACCAGCGGCTGCCCTGGGAGCCTGGGCGGGAGGCCCCCAGAGGTAAAGGCCCTGGACAGTCACATCCCTTCTTTGGCCTTGAAAAGCTCGCCGGCATCTTTCTCTTCCATAAACAAGACACAGCGTTCTCCAGGGCTTGCCACAGCCGCCCTGGTTGGAGAACTAGACAGATACTAAGTTACGAGGTAAAACCGGGGCGCCAAGCCCGGAGCCAGCCTGGGTGAGCCACACACAGCCGGCCAACGCAGCCCAGCGCAGGGGACTAGCCCACCGGCCAGGGGCGAGGTCAGGAGGCCAGAACTCAGGGGTCAGGGTTCTGGGCTCCACAGTCCGGGACAAGAGTTGGGGCCAGTGCACAAGGGTCCTCAGATCAGGATTTGGGGACCTTGGACAGGGATTAGAATCCAAGTTTTGGGCCCTGGGTTCCAGCGGGGCTCTGAGGTCAGGGTTCAGCCTGTGCGGTCTGGAGGCCAGGGATGGGGGACCTGGATTCCAAGGTTCCGGGCAGGGCTCGAGGCTCAGGGTCTCAGGATTTGGGGGTACCAGGATCTGAAGGGCCCAGATTCGGCGTCCAGGTCCTGGGGTCTGAGACTCAGGGTTTCAGTCGAGAACATGGGGCTCGGGGGCTCCGGGATGGGGCCCGGGACCTGGGGGCCAGGTTCCGGGGGCTCGCGGATCAGAGCTGGGGCCCAGGTCCGGATCGCGGGGGCCCGGAGGCCCCAGGGCTCGGGGTCGGCGCGGGGTCGGGGTCCGGCCGCCGGGCACTTACGTCGTCGAAGAGGGAGCCCACGTTGGCCGTGACCAGCAGCACCGCGGTGCCCGGGGCGGCCGCCTTCCCCGCCATCGTGGCCTGGGCCGGCGGCGGCCGCTCGCGCGGGGCCGGCCGGTTGGGGTCTCCGCGGGCCGCGGCGTCAGCTGCGCCGGGGGGCGGCCCCGGGGCGCATCGCGGGCTCGGCGGGTCGGGCCGGGCCTGGCCGGGGTCCGGCCGCGCGCGCGCTCGCTCGCTCGCCCTCGCTGCTCCGCGGCCCCGCGCCCGTCGCTCTCCGCCCGCGCCTCACCGCGGCCCGCGCGCAGCCATTAGGATCGCCGCCGCCGAAGTTCCCGCAGCCGCTGCCGCCGCCGCAGCCGCCGCCGCCGCCGCCGAGGCCAGTCCCGCCCGGAGCCGGGGGGGCGGGGCGTGCGCGGGGCGGGGCGTGCGCGGGGCGGGGCGTGCGCGGGGCGGGGCGTGCGCGGGAGGGGCGGGACCTCGGCGGGCTGCCCGGGAGGGGCCGGGAGGAGCGGTGCGGCTGGAGAAGGCGGGGCCTGGGGCGGGGCGGAAGGGGCGGGGCCACCGGGAGCGGGTCCGCGACCGCGGAGAGGCCGAGGGCGGGGGCGGGACCTGCGCGGGGCTCTCCGGCGTCGGCCCGGGCTTCTCCTCGGCCGCCCTCCCGTCAGTCAGCGGCCGCCCCGCCCCCCCACCCCCCCCCCGCGCGGAGGCCGCGCACACTCTCCGCCCCCCGCACTCCTGTGACGTCACGGTCCGGCAGCCGCCGTGCTTCTTAAAGGGGCCGCGCGCGGACCCGCAGTCCGCGATGCGGGGGCAGAGGGGCTCGGGGCGGGGTTGGGAGGGGGGTCGGTCATGTGGCCCGCGCCTGAGCCACGGACGTGGAAGGCGGAGGCCCGGGACATTTTATTATCTCACAGGCCGCGTGGGCCCCCGCCCAAGGTGGGCTTCGGAGGGGCGCGGAGCGGGACAGCGAGCGGCGCAGGAGGGAGGCGGGCGGGAGTCTCGGGCACGGGGTCAGGAGAGGGGGTCCTCGGGGCGGGGGCGCGGGCTGGAGACGGGGCTCTCGGGGAGGGGGGCGTGGTCGACGGGGGCCGCGGGAGCCGGGGTCCCGGGCGGGTTCCGGGCGGGTCTCGTAAGTGTCACCAGGGAGGCGTTTCGGGCAGAGGCTGTCCACAGGCCCCTGGGCGTGCAGCAGGCCTCTGCGCCCGGGCCCTGCCCAGACCGGCCCCCGGGGAGCGGGTGGCGCTGGCTGGGACGGGGTGGCCGCCCGGCTGGCCTGCGCGCCCCTGACCCTGCCCAGACCGCCTGCGCGCCCCTGACC
>JAHRIG010000038.1:869603-917941 GCA_020311275.1 Eira barbara
GCGCCCCTGACCCTGCGGGTCGGTGGGGGCGGCCGGCAGCTGGGCGCTCCCGGAAGGCCTTCGGTCTGCAATTAGCTGCGGGATTCTGCTACTGCGACCACCCAGGGCCTGCAGCAAAGGCATCTGACTTAGAAACCCACGTTCGCTCCGCGGGGTGGCCGGCCGGTGGGTTCGTGCCTGGGCCGGACGCTGAGGTGAAGCCGCAGCCTCCAAGGTGGGGATGGCGTCTACACGGTAGTTCAGGTTGACGGAGGCCATAAAGGTGTCTCTTTCCCAAGACTCAGTGTTCTTGCAAGAAGAGCCCCGGAGCACATGCTGCCACCCACACCCTCCCAATCCCAACAGAAATCAAAGAAGAGGCCACGTGAGCGGACAGAAGGTGGCCCTGGACAAGCCAGGAAGAGAGAACTTTCACCAGAAACCAGACCCTGTGGGAACGCGATCTCAGACGTGGGGCATCCAGACAGCGAGAAATAAATTTCCGCTGATTAAAGGCATCTACGGTGTGTCATTCTGTAGTAACAGCCCAACCCTACCAGTACAGCATCTCCTGCTCACCTTCCTGCGAAACCAGCCGCTGCCAAGGACACTGGTCATAGGGAGCAAATGGAGACACGTCCCCGACGTCCGGGGCCCGCTTCCTAAGAAGCAGGGTCGCCTCCTGCCCTGTCCCCAGGCTGTGTCTCATCTCACACCTCTGCACTGCCTGGCCGAGGGGGCGGACCCGCAGGCACATGAGCTTGCTTCCCCGGCGACAGTGCCCGAATTAGAGAGCACCCAGCCCCGTGCCCCACCCTCGCCCAGTGCCCACCCTCCTGGCTGCCCTGTTGGACCCCTCCCGCCATCTCTAGGCCACCAACAGCCCTTCGCATCCGGCGGACATGCTTGCGCTTCACCTTCACAAAGAAGCGTTTGCGGCCCACCCGCCTCCCCCTCTCCTCCGCCCAGCCCCTGCTCCGTCATGCCCTCCGCTCACAATCAGGCTGCTGCGTCTCAGACCCTATGAAGTCCCCTTTGTCCTAGGCCTCTCCTCGCCCTCCCATCTCTGCTCCATTTACTGCAAACCTTCTACAAGTGACCAGCCCGCCCCAAGCGCCAATGGACCACCCTTCCGGACTCTCGACTGCTGCTTGTGCCCACACCCCAACGGGGCCATCCGCACGGTTAGCACTGGCTTCCTAATTCAGCAGCCAGCCCCCACCCCTGGCTTCCACGCACCCACCTGACTTACCCCCCCAGAAACGGGTTCTGCCCTGGAGACCGTGACAGTTGCCATCTTGGTCCCCCCCGGCTGCCTGCCCCCCAGCCTCTTCTGCTCGCTCTTCCCGATGCTCCGCCCGGAGTCCTGGCCTTCTCGGCTGTGGTCCTGGCTATTCCTTCTTTCGTGCACCCCGTGTGCCAGTCTCCTCAGATTTTCTCCAGGTGCCTGCTGCTGCGCTGGGAAGGGCTATCTCGAGGCCAGCAGACGGCAACAGATCCCAGAATCACTCCTTCCTTCGGAGGCTCACACTCCAAAGTGTCCAGTCACTCTGCGTGCGGCCCTTGGCAGCCTTGTTTGACTCTGTGCCCCAGAGGCGACTCCACTGGCTTATTCTGGCCCTGCCGACCTCTCAGATGCTCCTTCCTCCTTCAGACCGCCCCCTCCACCCCGACCCACCCAGCCAATGCCGTGCATGCCATCACACCAGCTTTCCCCTTTGTCTATGGACCCCCACCTCCCTGCCACACAGGTGCAGCCAGCCACAGAGAAATATCAAATGTGCACCGTGTGAATCAGCGCCGTGTCGGAGCCATGCCCATGCCTGGATCCAGGGCTACCCGACTTTCTGAGAGATATTGAACCCTAATCTCACTTAAGTTAAAAGCTACATTCATAAAATCGTGGGTAAAGGGGAGGCTTACTTTTTCTAGCATGTCCTTTTTTGCTTTTGGAACACTGTCCCTTCTCTGGATGTTTCCTTTGCTGAGAGAGTAATACCATTTTTTAAGTTTTTTAAGTTTTGCAACTTATTATAAGTTTTGCAAAGCCCACTTATCCAGCCTCACGAGAGACCTGGCCCCCCCGGCCTCGGGGTCTGGATCTGCCCCCAGTGAGCAGGGCAGAGAGGGGAGGTGGAGGCCGCCAGAGCGTGACGTCGGTTCTTCCGCAGAAGCCCGCGTGCTCCAACCCAGCCTGCTTGGCCAGGTGCTCGCGGGGCTCCCGGACACGGTTTGGCCAAGACTCTCATTAAACAATAATGTGCTGTCAGCTGTCCTGGAAAGGACAGCACAGTAGTCACTAATCTCATATCGTGACTTAGTTTAAGATAGTGACCAATTTATTCATGGATTCGTCTCATCCGATGCTTGAGAGGTTCATGGCTGGGGTTCCTGACGCACAAGCTTAAAAGTCCTCTTCCACCCACAGGTGGAGAGACGGACGGCACTCTGTGGTTGCCAAGTGTGTTTCAGGCATGTGGTCGTCTACTTCCAACACCCCTGCTGGGGGGGTCCCCCTTGGTCCGTTGTTACAGCACACGGGGTCCAAGGTCCCACTCTAGGTGCTTTTCTGCATAGAGCCCGGCCAGACCCCTGTGGAGGAATCCAGGGCTCTGTCCTCGTTGAGGGGCCAGACTGGGTTGCTTTAGCCAGAGCATGTTTGCCGTTCGTGAGCTCACGGGCAGCTTGTGACCTCACAGTCACCTGGGAAAGGGAGGTTTCTGTGCTTCTCAGTCACTTGGATTCCTCCGTCATTCACCAGCTCTCTCTGGGAGCAGCCAGCACTTTGCAGGCACCCGGCTGTGTGGGGGGCTTCACAATTCTTACCCCTAGTCCTCCGAAGCAGCCATACAAGGTTTGTATCTGCGTTTGGGAGGTAAGAAAACCAAGCTTCGGGAGTAGAAAGCGGGCCAACTCCCCACAGGCAGCAGGGGCCGAGCCAGGATGCCGAGCCGTGGCGGGTCCTCGACAGCGGGTGTGGCCTTACCCGATGTCCGGCCTTTCCCTCATCCCTTTGCTCCTTCACGTTCCCGTTCGGTGAGTCTTTGTCGGTGCCTTCCCTGTGCGGCGCCTCACCCCAGACGCCCGCGAAGACTGGTGACAGCCCAGGGAGCTGAGATCGTGCGGGAGCGCCGGCGGGAAACGCACGCAGGCCCTGCGTCGAGGCGGCACGGTGCCCGCGGACAGTGCCCTTGCGACAGGCACGCGCTCATCCCTGATAACCAAGGTCTGTCGACCGGCTCCGTCCGCCCAGGAGGAGCAGCGGCTCCTCATCTCATGCGAACGCGCCCAGCACTGTGGCTCTTGCGACGGGACCTCTGGCTCCGCACTCGCTTCGCTCCTCGCCCAGCTCGGGCCGTACCTGCGGTCCCGGCTCCTCTGGTTCAAGCCCGGCTCTGTAACGTCGGTGCTTTGGGGTGCAACGGAGGGCTCTCCCTGGAGGCTTTCTGTCCGGGAGCGGCCGATGCCGGACGGACACATCGCACCGCGAGGCTGGGTTGTTTCCCTTCCTCCCATCGGGTCAGTGCGCTCAGAAAAAGCCCTCGACAGGAGTCTAGCATCTATGTGTCATTAAAACCTCTTGACAAACAGAAGGTCGGGAAGACCTCCGGAACCTCCTAAAACGCAGCTGTGAGAAATGTGCGTGAGCACCACGGGGTGCAGACAGATGCCGCTTTTGCCGCCTGAGCTGTGGGACGAGGCAGGGCTGTCCTCCCGCACTCCTGCTACTCAACGTTAAACTAGAGATCAGTCTGCGCAAGAAAATAAGAAAAAGAAAGAAAATGTACACAGATTGGAAAGCATGATGTGAAACTCCCGTTGGTTTCAGGCAACATGATCACTGACATGGAAAATCCTAACGAATCCACAAAAAATACTTCCAGGTAAAAGAATTGACCAAGGTCATGGCACACGGGTCAGTATTCAGAAATCAGTTGCATTGCTGGATATTAGAAACGAGCACTGGGAAACAAAACTTTAGATCATTTCCACTTAAACAGCTTGGAAGTTTAAGTGTTTATGCGTAAATGTAACACAGGGCGAGAAGTCCTTTGTGAGAAACCACAGAACGCGGAGGCCTGAAGCTAGAGGGGGTGGCGGAAACGGGGCGCCCCGCTGCCTTGGCGGGTTGAGAGATTCAGTGATGTTACGATGTCTTCTCCATGGAGCTTTAATGCAATCCCACTCTAGTCTCAGCTGGCTTTGGCTTTTTTGTTTTAGAAGCCACAGGTTCATTCTGAAATATGTATGGAAATGCAAAGTACCTAGAACCGCCAAAAGAGTTTCGAAAAAGAAGAACAAAGCTGGGGTCCTCACACTGCCTGATTTCCAGACTCAGAAAGCTGTCGTAATCGAGATAGTGCTTTGTTGGCATCAGGGTGGGCTGATCAGGGGAAGAGAAGGGAGACCCAAAAGCAGACCCACACTGGTGCGGCCCAGTGGTTTAGACAAAGATGGCAATTCAGGGGGAGAGAATTGTCTTTTCAATGAGCCGTGCTGGGAGCAACCAGATTCCCATGCAGCACAGCAAACCCTGGCTGACCCTAACACACACACACACACACACACACACACACGGCACCTAAGTTAACTAAAAATGGCTCACAAACCCACAGCCAAAAGCAAAAGCTATCATACTTGCAGAAACACGGGAGAATATTTTTGAGACCTTGGAGCAGGAACAGATTTCTCAGAGAGGAGGACCCCCAAACCACTACCTGCAATGAATAAAGGGGGGGTTGAGTTGCAGTTTATCAAAATTTTAAAGCCGCGCTTTCCTGGCGCCGAAGTCCGTCATGAGGACGGAGAGCGAACGAGGGTACCACACGGCAGGACAAACAGCCGGGCCCAGTCTCAGAAACTCCACGGGGAACGAAAGCCAGACGCAAAGAGCAGGTACCACCCGATTCCAAGCCTTTCACGTACGAGGCGCGGTAACAGTGCCCCACGGGGACAGGGGCAGGTCGGCAGCCGCCCCCCGCCGGCAGGGGAGGACCACGTGGGGGTGGGGGGCAGGCGGGTTCCGTGGCACCTCCGGTCGTCAAAACCCGTGGAGCGGCCCGTTCAACACAGATGGATTTCACTGGACGAACGTGGCACCTTGAGGCTGGCCGTCCGTGCCTGGAAGAGGAAACGAACGAGTGGTTATGTTTACGGACACCTGTTCCTCGTGCGTGATGACATAAACCCAAATCCTCTAAAATCAGAGAGTGGGTTTTAGACTCGTTTGTCGGCATACCCTGAACTAACATAAGACAAATTAGGGGCTTGGGAGCCAGCTCATCGTGAAAATCCTTGCGTGTTGTTCCTGAAACGTGGAAACGTGCGGAGGCAGGATCCTCTCCCAGGACCTACCGTCTGCGGCCCGTCCTACACGGGCAGCCTATCATCGTCCTACAAATCCAGGGGGGAGTTCTGAATTCTAAATTATATCTGATCCCAAGGGTTTCCGGTGAGAGGTGGTGGAGCTTTCATTGGAACCGCACATGATAAAACAGACCCCATCCAGGTCCGCACGTCTTATCCCTTAGAAGAGGCGCCGTGAGCCTCACGCATCTCAGAACCGAACAGCGACGCAGGACGCACTTCTTCTTCCTTGAGACCTGCAGGGCTGGCTGCACCCAGGTCCTGGGGCCGCGCGTGGCCTGCCACAGGCTCTCCGTCCTAACCCACCCAGGGAAGGAGCTGGGGAGGGGTTGGAGGGCGCCTGCTGGGAAGAGGCCTGGGCCCCGGGAGCAGAACCCCTGCTCCAGAGAGCATCAGGCGTCGTCTCCCAGGCACGGAGTGGGGCGCTGGCTGCGTGTGGCTCACGTCCCGGCCCCCTGCTCCACCAGATGAGGTGTAACCCTCCACGGAGGCGGGTCCCTGGTCGGGAGGACTGGGCACACGGCCACGGCACCATCCCCTGTCCTTGAGTGTGAGGATGCCTAGCTCTGGGAGAGAAAGCCCGAATCTGCGGCCAGAGCACGGCGGGACTCCCGTTCTGCTCCACAGACCTTCGATGTCTCCTGTTCTGTCCGTCCATGGGCTCCATGAGATGAACGGCTCCGTCGCTGTTCCCGACGGTTGAGCCGTCCAGGCTGGGCCTTGCAGTCTGGACCCCATGATCACTGTCTCCGGGAGCGCCGGCCAATCCTCACCTTCCTTGTGGCCCTGCCTGGGAGCCACTGCACTCCGGAGGAAATTAAAGAGTGGTTGCTGGTCTCCGTTGGGCCTGCAGGGAGATGCGTGCGCGAGTGCGCAAGGCCTGCCCCTTTGGGAGGGCTCTTAGCTCCTCTCCGTCGGCGGAAACACGGCGTTGACAAGGCCAAGTTATCTTCATAAAATTACACAGGCAGAAAATGCTGCCATGTCCTGGGATTCAGATAAGCAAGTGCCCACCAGATGGTCTGGGGGCTGCCTGCGGTAGACCTGCCGAGGGACACGTCCCCAGCCAGGAGCTCGCCCTTTGTGCAGAAAGGACAAATAGTTTCCAGAATCACCAAGAACCCCCAGCGGTAACTAAAACAACGTCAGGAAAATTATACAGAGTCCGTCTCTGAGGTTTGAAGCAGTCAGGGCTTCTGACATGGTGTCTGTTCGCCCTGAGGGTAGAGCCGGAGGCCCTCGGGTTCCTCCTGCAGACTCGCGTTCGGGTAATCAGCGTCACGGGTGTTGGCAGCGGCTCGCGGCTGGGCCGTAAGCTCTACTTTGTTGTTTCGTATTTATGAAATCGGCTTTGAAAAGATTCGCGTCTGTTGTCCGTTATTTGAATCTTCGGAAGACCAAACGCGTCCCAACAGTGTTCTAAAGAACCGCCCCCCGCGCCGAAGCCCTGGATCGCGGCATTTTGCGCGCGCGTCTCTTTCCCCTTCACTCGGAGCCGCGCGCAGAGCAGGCCCCCGCGGCCCGTGCGCCGGCGCCCTCCGGACGTGAGCAGCCGGGCGCGGACGGCCAGACAGGCGAGCGAACGCAGGAAGGAACGGTCTTACGAAGTCGAGATAACGTTTATGTCCTTGAGAGCAGTGGCCTCAGTTAAGCCCCACGAAGACACGCACAGCACATTTCTGCTAAAGCTGGTTTTCCAGGGACGGGCGCTTGCCGACAACCACGTTTGCCTTGGTGGCCCTGCATCGACCACGTCCCGTCCGCTGTATCGTTCCTCTGCCTTGCAGGAAAGTGGCAGAAGCTGCCGTGTGTGGTGCTCCGTGGCCTCCGACGGCTGAGGGCTCCAGGGGCCGCGCGCAGTCCTGGAGCACAGGACGAGAGCGTCTGACACCGGCTCTGACGCGGGTTCTCTTCGCGGTGAGAGCGGTTCCTGCAACAGCTTGGGGTGAACGGGACGCGGGCCCCGAGGTTAAGACGCCTCCTGGACCCATCCCTCGCGGACCTGGACTTGGGGAGTGAGGGTGGCGCGAGGCCGCTGGGGAGGGGAGCGGAGAGAGGCAAGGCTGGGCCGGCCAGCTGGCCGGGGCGGCATGGGGACACAGGGGCAGCAGGAGGCTTGGCAGGCCTTCCTCCCTGCAGGGTTGGAAATTGGAGCCCGGAGGGGTTCAGGGCCACACGGAGGCCGCAGGATCCTTGGGGCGGCACGGCGACAGGGTCCGCCCGTGATGGGAGGCAGGAGTCTTGCACCGACTCGGGGAGCCTGTGACTTGACACCGGCAGCCGTTGCCGGCAACGTGCAGGCAGAGCCCCCGAAGGTCACGTCAGAGAGGGGAATGCTGTTGGCTTGAAACAGCCCGTCCGCGAGCGGAGCGCATCCCGTCTTGCAGAACAAGGGGGGCTCCCTGTGTTCAGGCTAAAGTCCCTCTGACCATATTTTCTGAGTTTAAAAAAGAGAGAAGGAAAAGAAAAGCCTCTGAAGTCGGTTCTCGCGCACGGGGGCGAGGGGTTTGCTCCTCAACCCCGTCTGCGGGCGGCCGGAGGCTGGCCTGACTGCATCCGGGTCCGGGTCGCCCTTCGGGGTGATCCGGGACACCAGGCCTCACCCTTATTACACACACACGGTGTTTTCAAATCTCTTTCTTTAAAATGTTTACTCATTTCTAGCCAGTAATACCTTATGAAACAGGTTCGCGCATGAAAACGGTAATGACTCCGTGTAATCCCCGTCACCGCAGCCGGAAACGCCTCCTTGGGGGCTTCCACGAGCCGCTGCGACCCGCCGAGGGTGACCGAGGGTGATTCGAGTCTAAGGAGAACAACTGGGAACGACGCAGCATGTCACTTTCCAACTGTATCTGTTTCTGTTCCTCTCGCCTCCTCTATCAGCGGTGACACTAAGACGACTCCCATGGTAGACGACGCCTCCCTTCGTCTGGAGGAATTATCGATTACTCTCTCAACGATAAAATACATCCGCCTCAAAACGGGCCTTTCTACGAATGCGAAGATTCTTAGGTGCCCTTCGGTGCAATTTCTTTTTCTCAAAAAAATGTCATACATATCTCTCAAGTGTATTTCTGGGTATTTCAGTCTCTTGTCCTATCATTAGGACCGATGACTGTCTCCTTCCACACATTTCAAACCAGCACTTTGTACGCAGAAACGCAACTTAATCTGAATTGCATTAAACACTTAAAAACTATCCCTTCTGGTTTTCTCTGTATAATAATGCTCTAGACATGCTCTCCATTTTTCAAGCAGGCAGTCGCACTAACAGGCTTGATATTAAGATTTGAATGCCATTTAAAGCTACGTTAGGATGCAGCCGAAAATCAAAAATACAGGACAGATTTTTTTCAAGCCACAAATAGATTTCATTAAACTATTTGTCTTTTGAAATATGAGTCAAATAAAATATTTACTTTAAGATGTATCCTATCATGATTTTTAAAATGGTGTACCTTTTTAAAAAGATTTTATTTATTTAGTTGAGAGCGAGCGAGCGAGTGAGCACAAGCAGGGGAGCGGCAGAGGGAGAGGAAGGGAAGCAGATTTGCTGCCGCGCAGGGAGCCCGATGCGAGGCTTGACCCCAGGACCCTGAGACCATGACCTGAGCTGAGGGCAGACGCTTGACTGACTGAGCCAGGCAGGTGCCCCTTGATGCAGTGTGTTGAAGGGTGAACCATTTCAAGCACCCATGAGAGCAAGGGCCACCCGGCCGTGTGGGGCCCCAAGGACAGAGACTCTGCCCGTGGAGCCGACGCCCCACGTGGTGTCCTCTCCGTTTGCTGCTCGCGGTGGCAGTCGCGGGTTCCTTGTGCCTGGGCTGTCGGAGGCCGACGGCGGCACTGGCCCGAAATCCAGCTGCGGAACGGCCGGTGGTTCCCCTGCCCGCTCAGCCGCCGGCACCTGACCCTTCGACCTTGAAGTGACTCTGGACCAGTTAGTGCAACGGTTGCCTTAATCAACAGGTTCAGTCGGAACTCAGCGCTTAGAAACTGCAGATTTCCCCTCTTCCAGCCAAAGCCCGAGGAACAAATCAGACGGGCGTGCCTGGAACTTCAGGAAGTTCGAAGCACGGTAACCCCTGCAGCCTGGCCCCCCGCATGACTGACCTCTCTCTGCAGTCCCTCTCGGGGCTGCGATGCCCGACCCACTCTGGAGAGGCTGCACTGCCCCCGCCCCCATCCTGGGCTCCCTGTACCCCTCTTCCTCCACCTGGACACTCCAGCAGGGCCTCGGCGAGGACGCGGGAGGGGGGCCACCCCAGATGGCAGACGACAGAGACACGGCCCGAGGCCGACTGCGGAAGCCAATGGCAGGGCTGGGTCGGGCCCATGTGGGGTCTCCGCGGCGCGCAGAGGCGGGCCCTGCAGAGGCTCACACGGCTCAGAGAGGAGCGCGGCCCGGCCTCAGCGAGACCCTCTTCCCCTCGTTCTTCCCCAAGTCGCCAAGCGCACACAGCGCGTCCCACGACAGTTCCCCGCTTTCTCGGAGGGGGCACGTCCCGCCCAGGGGCTTCCGGGGAAGGGGGCGTCGTAGGACCACAGACACATGGGGCTCTACTCTCCTGCCCACCTGGGGAGCCAGGGGAACAAGGACCTGGGCGCTCGCCCATCTGTGCTCCGTCCTCCAGAGTCCCCTGAGCTCCTCCCGGACATGCAGCGTGGCCAGAGCACGGGGATGGCTGTGTGGGCCGTGGTCACCCAGCCCAGGGCAGGAAGGATGGGAAGACGCGCCCCAGCCGTCCTCTCCTGGGACCTCCCTGCCTGGACCCAAACCGACGTCCGTAGGCAAGTCTGGGCTCAGCCTCTGGGCCAGAGCAGAGGGGAAAGCGGGGACCAAGGTGGGACAGGTGAAGAACCAGCAGCATCCCCACCCCAGAGAGCCTCAAGTTGTTTTCCTAAGACTGGGCGGGGCAGGGACTCCCGCTCGCCTTCCCCAGGCTCACTGCACACCTGTACAGGGTGAGGTAGGCCCTGGGCTCATCTGGCTCTGCAGGGGGTGGGCAGGTGGCCAGGCTGCACCCTTGCCAGGGAGGCCCTCCCTTCCCCCCAGGGGTCATTGGGGTCAGCAGCCCCCATGTGGTGGCTTTTCTTGTAGAATCGGCGGAGCGGCTCCTATTCTCGGCCCACAACGATGACGAACTTCCTCTAAACCAATTTCAGTGCTCATCCCCTGCAGACCCAAGAGAGTTGGGACATTGCCCTAGAATTGTCCCAGGCGAGTGCTCAGGACGTGGGGTATGGGATGGCCTGGCATCGGCCGAGCCTCGCTCGGCTCCTGGCAGAAGCCCCCCAGCAGGAGCACGGAAACTTTCCTCCACTTTCCAGCTCTCCTGGCGGAAACCTGCTCCCAGGCCAGGCTGCTTCCACTGGGATCCCGTTTCTCCTAACCGGGGGCCACCCCCTCCTGCTGTGATCCGGGTTTGCTTGGCACTGCCCTCTCCATGGGGCTCCCTGATGATGCTCTGAACTCCTGGTTCTTGGAGTCCCCCCTGGCAGCCCCAGGCCCTACAGCCTGTGCTCCACTGAGTCACAGGAGGGGCTGCCCCGAGCTCCTGCTATGGCCTTTCTCTCTTTCCTGGCAGGCCCAGGCTCAGCCCCCCTGTGGGGGTCCTGGGGCTACAGGGTCCCGCAGCCACCTGTGTTCGCAAGAGCCAGGGAGGGTGGCCTGGGCCAGAGCAGACAGTGCGGGATGGGATCTAGGGGCCGGCCTCTGGCTGTGCCTGGGGCTCAGGGAGACCAGGCTCCGCAGATGAGCTGGTAAGGGCCTGGCTGCGGTCAGCCCCAGAGCCGCAGAGTGGGGAGGGGAGGAAGAGGAAGTGGACTGGGGGAGGGGCTGAGGCATGTTCTGGCACAGACCTCGGACTCTTGCCTCCAGCCCTCATCCTCAGGGGGTGGGCCCCAGGGCAGGAGGAGGACAAGGAGGGAGGGAGGTCGGGCCAGGACCCCGGGGCCTTGCGAGTCACCGGCCTGCAGACACCTGGCCCCCCTGGTGAGACTCTCAGCCACGTGTGGTTGGTGTCATGAGAGCCACTGGGCAGGTGTGCACAGACCCTCGTGGGTGCCCCTCCGCCCCACCCCTGCCCTTAGACGGCTAGAGTGCGCTCAGACTGAGCCCACCCGCTCTAAACTGGCTCTGGGTGTCACCGCTTCCCCACAACCCAGGGGCCTCCTTGGTGCCATCCAGGCACTGCGGTGACCAGCATGGTCAGGGGCTCGTGCTCATTGCAGGCCCAGGGAGGCAGCCCCCCTGTTGCCTGTACCTTCCCATACTGGCCAGATTCAAGCAGCCTGAGGGGCACCGCCCCGAGGCCCAGACGTGGTCTTGTCCACGTTCCGGCAGACAGGAAGGCTGCGCTGGCCCTGGATACCGCCCTCGGGAAAAGTGGGCCCTGGGGGTGGCAGGGGACACAGAGGACCCTGGGGGCAGCCTGGCTCTCCCCTTTTGGGCGTGACTTGGAGACGTGGCAGCCCGTCGGAGAGGCGGTTCACAAGCGTGGCAGTCCGGGCCTGATGGGGGGAGCACGGGGCTCCTGACATCACCCTCAGCTCCGGAGTGACCTTGGGCAAACCACCGTACTTTGCAGCCTCAGTCTCCCCATCGGTGGAGGGAAGCAAAGCGGGAGGGTGGGCCCCGGGGGCTGTGTGGGGACAGCAGCAAGCCGGGAAGGCCCACAGCCAGTTCCTGGCCTGGGACCCCGGGGTTTGTGGGTTCAGCTCCCAGTCTGGATTAACTGGTGTGCAGCTCGTGAGGGCCATGGGCCTGGCTCACACACAGCCCTCCAGACTGTGGACAGCAGCGCAACTTCATGATGGAGCCTGTTAGTCACCTGACTTTCAGAACATGAGCATCGCAACCCGAAGTTACAGAAAGAGGAGAAGCGCTTTCCGGCTGAGTGTGTTCTCCTGCCGGCCTCCCGCCCGCCTCCGGTGCCCCAGCCAAGCGTCTCTAACCTCGGCAAAGGCAAACCAGAGAGGCCACGCTCCAGGCTATTTTAAGCACGGACTTAAAAAGTAAAAGCAGCTGTAAAGTGAAAATTTTAGGAACATTTCCATTTCCTGGAGTGATGGGACGGAGAGCCCGGGCCCAGCCACAGGATCCTCTGCCTGCCAGACCCCAGCTCTGGGCACGGCACGTCCTGGCCTTGGGCAGGCAGCCCGGTCTGGCGGTCTGGCAGGCCGTGTAAATGCCGAGTTTCGGTGATTCATCGGGGCGGGGGTGCTGGGCAAAGGCCGAGGCGGGCTTGGCGAGCAGGGCCCCACCGTAGGCCATAGGCCATGTCGAGGAGCAGAGGACGCCCCGCCCCGCCCCGCCCCGCCCCTCCCACAGCCAGCCCACAGTCAGCCCTGCAGTGGGCCCCCAGCTTCCCCACGACTGCCTCCAGGGCCCAGGCCACAGGTCTCCTCGGTCCAGGAGACCCTCCCGCACTCCTCTGTTGCCCAATGCGCCCCGATGCCTCCGACCAGATTCAGGAGCAGACGGGGAGCTGACGCCCCGGGGCTGAGCACACCCCCGCTCTCAGCAGCCCCTGCCCGAAAGGCCAAGCCAACCAGCAGCCCTGGGCTGGGGGCTCTGCCCAGACACTGAGCCGGGACCCCCGAAACACCACCCTGACAACAGGGCCACAGTAATGACGGAGGTTCCTTCCAGGTCCAGTAACGAGGAGCCTGGGCCGCTCTGGAGGGCCCACCCGCTGCTGCCTCGCCTGCCCGTCCAGGCCCTGAAGGCGGGTCGCCCACACGTTGACTCTTCGACGAGCAGGCTCTTTGCCCAAGCAGCCCTTTGTCCCACCCCGACCCAGAGTGCCCACAGGGGCCTGGACGCCGTCTGCTCCTGGACTTGGGCCCTAAGCTGGGGAGACACACACGGCACTCACTGGTCGGTGGGCAGCCCACTGGTCGGTCTCTGGGGAGTCCCAGCACCTACCACCATCGGATGGCTGGTTCCCTCTAAGGGTAGGAGGGAAGGGAGGTTCCCAGGCTTGGGAGGGGGAGGATGGGGGAGGAGGAGGGAGTGGGATGAGGGAGAAGCGGGAGAGGAGCGTGGGCTCTGCTCCAAAAGTGGGGTTTCTAGAGCTATTCGAGCACCGGCAGGAAGCTCAGCCTGTGACCCCCAGTGAACGGCGTTATCTTGTCTGTGTCCTTCCTTCTCCCCAGGTCGCCAAGCAAAGCCCCCCTCCCCACAGTTCTGGGGGAGGCCCGATGCCAGGGCAGCCCAGCCACCAACTCTGCCTTCCCTGGAGGCCCACGGCGCCTGCGCTCAGCTGGCCCAGGTCTGGCCAGCAGGGGAGAGAGGCCCGCACCCCCAAACCAGCACAGGGCAGGGGCTGGCCGGTGGGCGGGTGTTGCTGATTGTGCCATGGTGCAGAGGGCACGTGGACGACCCCGGGCGCTAGCCCCACCACCTTCCCTCCAAGGCTGTCACCGGCCGGGGGCAAGTGGAGGTGAGACCCGGCCTGGGCTGCGTAAATGCCCCTTTGTCTCTCAGATGTCACCTCTTAAAGGTCGGCTTTTACTTTGAGCGAAAAGATAAATACGGAGTTTTATTTTCTCAGTAGGACGGTGTAGGCAAGGAGGTCTGACACCACCTGCCCCACTTACCTGCCCAGCCCTCCTGGCTCCTGACTCCCACCCGCACTCCCTCTGGGCCAGGGGCTTGGCCAGCTCGCCGGCGCACCCCTGGGTCTCCCGCAGCGTGGGCCTAGGCAGGCAATGTCCCGACCTGGGCTCTGGCACGAAGAGGCCGGCCATCAGCCTGGGAGGCTGGCTTCACTCGATCCTGTGCTGGGCCACTCACGTGGGGTGGCCTCTCTTTCGGGGTCACCTTCCCCATGGGCCAAGTCCACGGGGCCCAGTGAAGGGGCCGTGTCCATTCCCCGGGCCTCAGCTGCAGGCCAGGTTCCAACCAGGGCGGTGAGGGACCCCAGACTCTGGGCGTGGAGCAGGACACCTGAGAGGGTGGTACAGAATTCCTGCCTTTTCCTTGGCTTCTTGGGAAAGTCAGCCCTCTTAGTGACATACGTCGAGGGCAGGTGGAGGAGACACTGCACGGGGCTGCGCGGGCATGAGACACCTGTGCGTGGGATGCTTCAGGTGGGCCTGTGGTCACCGGGGAGTGACGGGTGTCCTGGCGGCTCAGGTCCGCAGCACGGCGCCCGTGGGAGCCAGGCGTTCCAGCCCACGGGCTCTGGGGCCTGTGGCTTGTCGGCACCCTTCTCCCTGCAGCACCCAGCCCTCCATGCTGTGGGGCCCCTGGACAGCGGTCACTGTTGACCACATGGCGCCCCATTCTCCCCGACGCGCCCAGCCCCAGGAAGCGGGGGCACAGGATAGTGGCCGTGGAGGCCTCATGAGGGTTCTGCGTCCCCCGAGGCAGACAGGTTGAGCCTGGCTAGTGGCCTTTCAGCCCACGAATTATTTTTCAGGAGGAAAAGGCTCATCTTTGCCAAGAGGTCTGGGAGGCAAGCATGGAAATCGTTACATCTGGCCCGGGAGTGTCATCTGGAGAGGTGGGGTCAGGGGCCAGCACGTGAACCCCCAGGCCTGGCTGGCCTCGTTCTCACCTCTGGAAACCCTGAGAGGCCAGGCCCCAGCCTTAACTGTGCAGTTATCAGGCAATCACGGTCCTGGGGTGGGGAGCATCGCGATGACACGGTCTGTGCGCCCCGGAACCTGCGCCTCTCTGGGTCTCATGGAACATTCATCGCCTGAGGGCCACTTTGGCTCCCTGGCTTGGGTGCCGTCCTCTTTAGTGTTTGGTGGGTCAATGGCCCCACCCCCCACCAGCCCAGGGTCATTCCAGCACAGGGCGCCTTGGGGAAGTTCCTGTTTCCCTAGGGGCTTCCTGAGGAGCATGGGCTGCCCCCCCCCCCCCCCCCCCCCTCCCGCGTTGCACTCTGTTTCTGTGCAGAGAGGGCATGGGTGGCTCTGCCCCGGGTGCCCCGGGACGTCCGGCTCACTTTCTCTGAGTCCTGAGTTAGCTCGTTCCGGGGTCCCAGGGCTTTCTCTCCCTGATGCTGCGTGGGTGCAGCTTTAACACTGGACGCGACCCCACAGAAGTGGGAAGGGCACTGGGGCTCTGCGGTGAGGCTGGCGTCCAGCACTGGGGGCAGGCTCTCCTCCAAGTGCTCTCTGGCCTTGGAGGACGCTGGGTTCTGAGGCCGAGGCTGGAGACCGTGCTGGCTGAGCCGGAAGCCCTGGGCCTGGGGGAGCAGGGATGGGAGTGGGCGGAGGACCCTGTGTGCACTCCCTGGGGTCAGTGTCTTGTGCAGGGGCACAGGGGTTAACGGGAGGCTTGGCTCCTTTGCTGGGGTCCGGCTCCCCCGGAGCAGCATCTGCGGCCGCCTGCGTCTTCATCAGCAGAGCGGCCGTCCCGAGGGCCATGACATTACGCGAATGGCTCAGGGTAACCCGGAGAGGTGCAGGCCTGACAGTGGCTTTTCCCGTGGAAACAGATGACAGGCTGGGCATTCAGGGACCCCTGGACCCCAAGGTGGCTCAAGGTCCCACAGGCTCTGGGGCTATGACGTCTTTCCTCGGGAAACCAGGACGACGCCTGGGCACTTTGCGGACCAGCTCCCCCCAGGTACGGGCTAGACATCCCACAGGACCCCGGGCTTCGGAGGCCCCCACTTGTCCGGAAATCCCGGATCCGTTCCCAACCAGGGACCACGTTTTCACTCGAACCCCACGTCCACGGCTTCTTCAGGGGCATTCTGGCCTCTGTAGAGGGCCCAGAAGGGCTTGAGGGTCCAGGGTTGCGGGGTCGGGCAGCCCTGCCATCCCGGCTTTGTCCCTTGCTTTTCCAGGGGCTCTGAGCTCCCCCCGGAAGGGGCTCTGTCCCAGCCTAATAATAACTCCCAGCCTGGCCCCAGCGGCCAGCTATTTTTAGAGTCCCTAACCCAGCCCCCATGTGACTCAGCAAGACCTCAAGCCGGGATGAGAAAGTTGCTGGGTGGCCCTCGGCCAGGATGCTCCAGGCAGCCCGGCAGGCAGGCGTGGGCAGCCGGGGCCCAGAAGCAGGCCAGGCCGGCCCAGGAGCCCTCCCGCCTCTGGCCTCCTGGGAGCCTCAGGCCCTCCGTGCCCCCCACCCCCACCCCGCCGGCCCTCTGCTCCCTCCCGCCTGCCGGCTCCTCCCCACAAGCCGAGCATGGAAAATCTGATGTCAGAATTCCCGTGTTGGCAAAGAATGCGACTGACCTTCACCTCCAGGGGAGCCATGAGGCCCAAGGGGCTGGGCCTGGATCCCTCCCCGCTCTCGGTGTCCCTAAGCACCCTGGGACCACGGCCCCCTTCCCCTCTCTGACACCCCCTGCCCCAGTGTGGCCCTGGTGCCCAGCTCTGGGGGTCTCGCCCAGGCACTGAGCACCCGATGGCACCACCGGGTGTGTCCCAGGCCGGTGCTGCCCCCAGTAGCCCGGGTTCATCTGGTGGCCGGCTGGGCCATTTGTTACTGAAAGGGTCTCTGGAGCAGGTCAGTCAGGCCGAGTGGAGCTGGGATGGCAAATCCCTTGCCTAGCTCCGAGCACAGCCCTGCCTGGCAGGGCCGAAGCCCCTGATCCTGCCCACTCCCTGAGGAAGTGTCTGCAGGATGTGGGGGGGCAGTGGGATCAGCAAGAGAGCCGCGCACATGCACGTGAGCACACTCGTGTGTCACTGCGCGCACGTGGGAGTGCCCACCCACGCACGTACACATGCACACACGTGTTCCCGCGTCGCTGTGCGTGCTCGCCTACATGTGTGCATGTGTGTATGTGTGTGCCCGTGTGCTGCTGCGTGTGCCTGCCAGGTTGTACATGCGTGTATGTGGGTGTTCACGTGTCACACTGTGTGGCACCCATGCGTGCGCACGTATGTACAGTGTGTCCGTGTGTTGTGGTGTACGTGTGAGTGCATGTCCGCGTGTGTATGTGTGTGTACGTGTTTGCTCGTGTGCTGCTGTGAGTGCACACTCATATGTGTACACATACGTACACGCGTGCTCAGGTGTTGCTGTGTGTATGAGCACAGCCCACATGTGCACGTGTGGACACAGGCGCGTGCTTGTGTGTATAGCACGTGTGTTCACATGCATGTAAATGTGTGTGTGGCAGCTTTTCTCCCTTAGAAGTACACGGGATTCTGCAGCGCCTCGGGTCTCATGGAGGCGCCCTGACAGATGTCCCCGCTGGCTGCCTGGCCCCTGCCCACCCAGCAGGAGCGGTGCCGGCACCTGGAGCTGGGGGTTGTGCACGGACTTGATGGGGATCCCAGCTGGAAAGGGCGGGTCTTAGAGCCCTGCCCCCCTTTCCTGGCAGGTCCCGTGGCTTCGGGCTGGCCCTCGCGTGGGCGAACGTAGGTGCAGACAGCCCGGAAGGGCGGCAGCCAGGAGCGCCCAGCTTCCCACGCCCTGGGGGACTGGCTCACGCCCCGGTCTCTTCTGCCTGGCCTTCCAAGCACCACCAGGTGTCCTGGTGCCGTCCGGCTGCGGGCTGCCTGTCGTCATCTGTTCCCCAGAAGGCGGTGATTCAGAAGAGCGGCTCTGCCCAGGGTCACCCGGGCTCGCAGCCTTCGGACCGGCTCTCGTTTGTGTTCTCTGCTTCGAGCGTCAGGACGCTGCTCTATTTAGGGAGAACATTGCTTCCCGAAGGTGGGTGATGACGGTAATTATGCCGACCTGTCCTGCTGCTTCTTCCTATTCCTAGGTTTGTCGTCCAGGGAAGTAAGGAAAAATGAAAAGCCGCTTTCTGGAATGAAAGTATTATGCTGTTTTTTCATTAACTTCAAAATCCCTTAGAAAAAGGTTTTCATTTAAAATATCTGGCTGCCGGCCCTTGTCAAGAACTGCTTCTTAAACTTCCCACTAAGACACCTCTGAGACAGAAACACGGACACCCACCACACCTGGGGAGCCTGGGCAGGGATTTCTGCTGGCTGGTGGACATCAACAGATGTCCCTTGTCCTCTGCTGCCCGCGTGCCATACCCTTCAACCTCCCTTTCAGAAACCCCAGCCTATGCCCACCAGAAACCTGAGGGGCCCTCTTGGCCGTGGGGGCCACTCTCTGAGGCAGCTGTGCTGTTTCCCAAGAGCCCCTCGAGGCCCCGGTCCTTCTGAACCCCCGCGGGCTGGCAGAGGGCAGCGGACCTCCCCTCGGTGAGTGGGAGCCTGCCTGGAGGGCTCCCCATGGGGACTGAGGGCCAGGAGAGTGGGAGCCATGGACCCAGCGCCCGGGACAAAGGTGGCTGGAAGACAGAGGAACCCCTACGCATGGGCCCCCTGGGGGGCTCCGTGCAGCTGCCCTTGCGGGTGGGGGTGCAGCTCCCCCCAGGGAAGGAGGAAAACCAGTCCCCAGTCCTGCCATTGGCAACATGGAATGGAACCCTGTGTGCACACACGTGTACCTACACACACACACCGCAACGTACACCGCACACACTGCACATCACGCACACACACAGAGCACACATCACGGAGCCCGTAAGCTAGTCCTGCAGAAAGGAAGTGAAATGACGTCCCTTCCGATAACTTCGGGAAGAACAAATCTTTGGGCAGGAAGGAAACCGAGGCAGCGCGGAAGTCTGAGTTGGAGGAGGAGCGGGGCTTCCACGAGACGCAAGCGGGGAGCTGCCGAGGGGCGCGCACGGGGCAGAGGGCACAGGAAGTGAGCAGCGCCCGCAGCCCCCCCGGCTCCGCGCCCCGGACCCCGCGGGACCAGCTGTGGGAGTCTGTGCGCGGGCACTCGGGATCCCCTAGCCACGTCTGCAGAAGGGTGGGTGTCTGCTGAGGGACACCACGTACTTCTGCCTGCTTTCGACACGGGAAGGGAATTCAAAGCTTCAGGGAACGGCTGAAATAATTGTTTTGCAAAATGCCGTGTGTCACTGAAAGAACGCACCTGTTGGCGGGTGTGTGTTAGATCTTCCTCATGTGCTCATACACGAGACCTCACGAGACCTCAGGACCCCAAGAAAGTGCTTCTGTAGAGACCACACTGGTTAACCTCGATGAAGACACTGGGACAGACCGAGAAGGATCCCACGCAGGTCAGGCTGCACGGGGCACCTGCACTAGCCCCTCACTTCCTCGACGGGGGCTGGCGGCAGAGCTCGCAGGTGGGACACGGGACAGCCCCTCCTCATGCTGGGCTGGGCCAGCCTTCCTGGTTTGCACGGAGACCCCCGGCCACTAGGAATGAAAGCAAAGCCCTCAAAGAGCAGAGTCCCACTCACCGAGTGCTCGGGACCTCCTGGAATTGCAAACACTTCTGGGACGGGTCGGCTGCTCTACTCAGAGGTAAGCCGAGGGTCTTCAATGTCCTTGGGAGTAAGAATGAAGATCTGGGGGTTCAACTACATTAATTGAAGAACGAACTTGGGGGGAGGAACTGAGTATCTTGTAAGCAAAAACTAAAAATTTAGAAAAACAATCGAAACTGATCAATATATCCAATTCCTGGTCCACGGACAAAATGGCAACAAAAAGAGATCCATGACAAATGGAATCCAGAAACAGAACAAAAATACGAATAAGCAAAATCATATAATGAGACATGCAGTTAAAATATGAAAATCCCAATAAAATAATTTTATAAAAAATAAGTTAACAAAATGGCCTCAAGAAACTTGAGAAAATAGCACACTCATGAAATAAATTGAGGAAGACTCAAGGAAATGGAAAAACATCCCATGCTCATGGATTGGAAGAACAAATATTGTTAAAACGTCTGTGCTACCCAGAGTAATCTACATATTCGAGGCAATCCCTATCAAAATACCACCAACTTTTTTCACAGAGCTGGAACAAATAATCCTAACATTTATATGGAAAAGACCTCAAATTGCCAGAGGAATGTTGAAAAAGAAAACCAAAGCTGGAGGGATGACAATTCCAGACTTCAAGCTCTATTACAAAGCTGTCATCATCAAGACAGTATGGTACTGGCACAAAAACAGACACATTGATCAGTGGAACAGAAAAGAGAGCCCAGAAATAGACCCTCAACCCTATGGTCAACTAATCTTTGACAAAGCAGGAAAGAATGTCCAATGGAAAAAAGTCTCTTCAACAAATGGTGTTGGGAACATTGGACGGCCACATGCAGAAGAATGGAACTGGACCATTTCCTTACACCACACATAAACATAGATTCAGTATGGACGAAAGACCTCAATGTGAGAAAGGAATCCATCGAAGTCCTTGAGGAGAACACAGGCAGCAACCTCTTCCCCTTCAGCCGCAGCAACTTCTTCCTAGGAACATCGCCAAAGGCAAGGGAAGCAAGGGCAAAACATGAGCTATTGGGATTTCATCAAGATCAAAAGCTTCTGCACAGCAAAGGAAACAGTCAACAAAACCAAAAGACAACGGACAGAATGGGAGAAGATATTTGCAAACGACATATCAGATAAAGGGCTAGTGTCCAAAATCTGTAAAGAACTTATCAGACTCAACACCCAAAGAACAAATAATCCAGTCAAGAAACGGGCAGAGGACATGAACAGACATTTCTGCAAAGAAGACATCCCCATGGCCAACAGACACATGAAAAAGTGCTCCACATCACTCGGCATCAGGGAAATACAGATCAAAACCACAGTGAGATACCACCTCACACCAGTCAGAACGGCTAAAATTAATAAGTCAGGAAATGACGGATGTTGGCGAGGATGCGGAGAAAGGGGAACCCTCCTACACTGCTGGTGGGAATGCAAGCTGGTGCAGCCACTCTGGAAAACAGTGTGGAGGTTCCTCAAAAAGTTGAGAATAGAGCTTCCCTACGACCCAGCAATCGCACTACTGGGTATTTACCCTAAAGATACAAACGTAGTGATCCGAAGAGGCACGTGCACCCCAATGTTTATAGCAACAATGTCCACAGTAGCCAAACTATGGAAAGAACCTAGAAGTCCATCAACAGATGAATGGATAAAGAAGAGGTGGTATATATATGTAATAGAATATTACTCAGCCACCAAAAATATAAAATGCTGCCATTTATAAGGTATATATACACAATGGAATACTATGCAGCCATCAAAAGAAATGAAATCTTGCCATTTGCAACGACGTGGATGGAACTAGAGGGTGTTATGCTGAGAGAAATAAGTCAATCAGAAAAAGACAATTATATGACCTCAATCATATGCGGAATTTAAGAAACAAGACACAGGATCACAGGGGAAGGGAGGGAAAAATAAAATAAAAGGAAATCAAAGAGGGAGACAAACCATAACAGACTCTTAACTCTAGGAAACAAACTGAGTGGCTGGAGGGGAAGGGTGGGGGGAGGGGTGGCTGGGGGACGGGCACCAAGGAGGGCAGGGGGAGGGGTGGCTGGGGGACGGGCACCAAGGAGGGCACGTGATGTGACGAGCACGGGGTGTGATATAAGACCGGTGAATGAAAACTACCTCTGAAGCCAATAGTGCACTGTATGTTAATTAATTGAATTTAAATTTTAAAAATTTTAAAACAAACGAGAAAAACTGTAAGACAGTTTTTTTAAATAACTATAGAAGATTTTTAAAAATTGTCATCTAACAATCACCTGTAAACAAAGGTTGCCTGGGGAATCCCTTCCAACATTTAAAGAGCAAGCAATTCCCAAGCTACAGACCTTTCCGGTAAAGACTAGATGCTTCCTAGCTCAATTTTTGAGACCAGCATAACTTCGATCAAGAAATTGAAACTGATTCCAAAACACGTATCAGCCACCTAGATGCAGAGCCGAAGCTGGAACACTAGCACATCAGAATCACAGCGACGATGAAGGCGTTCCCTCCGTGCGCAGGTACGGTTTGCTCCAGGAACCCAAGAGCAAGTAATGGGTAAGCTCGGTCCGGGACAAAGGTCATCGAAGAGAAATCTCATCCTCTCCACAAAAGCCACAGGGCGTTCTATCAACTCCCAAATCCACCCCAACGGCCTGAAGAAACTGTGACGAGAATACTACGGAACGGCGCAGAAGTTACCCCGGGAAATGCTGGAACCCAGGCCGAGGTCCACGTGGTGGCCGTCAGGTGGTGTGCATGGCTTGGGCCGGAGCAGGGACTTACCAGGCGGCTCCAGGCATCTCACACTCAGGGGAGGAGCACGGGGTCGTCTGGCTGAGGGGGTCACTGCTGTTCCCGTGGAGCTCTGCTCCTAACAAACCCCAGTCCCCGTCTATGTCTCAATGCCCAGATTCTGGTCTGCCGGCTGTGCCCTGAAAGCAGGGCTGGGCAGTCAAAGTGCTGCTGTAAGGGGCCGTCCTGGGAGAGGCGGGGGTGGGGGGGGTCTGTGTGGACCTTGGTTGTTTGGGCTCAGCCAGCCCGGTATTCTGCCGCTCTCCCCTTTCCCACCCACACTGAGCTGGGCGCGCGATCCAGGCGTGGCAATCGTCAGAGTATCATCTCTTCCTGGTCAGAGGTGGGCAAGTGCCCCCATGACAGCCAATGAAGAATAATGAGAATTCTGCTGGGAATTCCAAACAAATATGGTCATTCCTCCCTCAGGTTTGTCCCTGTGGGAGTGGTCTGGAGCTGTTGCAGCCATCCTGCAACAAAGAAGAGAGCGGTGCCAGCACAGGCATACACACTTAGAAACCAGCCTGGGATGCTTGATCAAGCCATACCTGAATCTTAAGCCATGTGAATGAATAAATGCCCTTGAAGTTAATTTGGTTGTTTTCTGTCTTGTATAATTAAGAGTCTAGACTGACACAGGCTTCAGTCACAGCAGGATCCATCACACTCAGCCCTACCCTGATGTTCTAAAAATCCAGCCATCCTAATCCTACGAGATGGCCCCATCCCCAGGTGGAAGTGCCAGACTCCCCAGATCCCAGACCATGGCAAACCCTGGCTGGAGTCCCAGGAGCGCTCCGTGTGTGTCCTGAGCAGGGCTCTGGGGGGTGGCCCGATCATACTATGGGCTCGGGGCCCCCGAGAAGTGCACCAGCCCCAGCAGGCAAGACAGCTGGCCCGGGGTGGTCTCGGCCATGGAGCACCTGGGGGCTGAGCCCGATGTCCCTGCGAGAAACAGCAGCTTTCCTCCTTTCTGGGAAATGCACTCGGCGCCCCTGGGGACACCCCCACGACCCAGCACGGCTCGTCGCTTCTGCAGCCTTGGAGGAGAAACGCGAGAAGTGCTTTCGAGAGGGTTTTGCTGCACACATGACGCTTCGGTGAAAAATGACTTTTTTCCATTGCTCCGTCCAGAACATGGCCATTTCCTGTCCCTGGAAGGGCCCCATCTGCCCGGAGGTCCTCTGTCCACAGTGCAGCCGCGGCCTTGTTTTGCACGCGTGCTGACCAGCTCTTATGCGTTTTCCTATGAACTGCTTTCACACGCGCCTGCTCCGGGAGCCTCGCGCTCTCCCCTTCTACAGTCAAGGAACCCAGGGCTCCGGAGGCAGCAGCTGGTGGACGTCAGGGGCGGGAGAAGCTGAGGGACCCCCCACCTCCCTTATGTCACTTCAAATCCCAGTTTGGACCCCTCCACTCCCCGAGGGTCCTCAGGGAATGGCGCACACGCTGAAATCCCCTGGAACCGAAGCTCCACGGGGTGCTGCGCGGGGGCAGGCCCAGCAGCCTCTGTGCCCAGCCGTCCTGGGGGTGCTGCGCGGGGAGTGTGTCTGAGCCCAAACAGTCCCAGGGCCCCGCCGTGTCTCCAGGAAGGGCAGGCTGCTGCTGTCGATGTGCGTGGTCCCTGGGGTTCTGGGGGGCATCCCCCAGGCAGGTGCCTGGGGCAGGCCGTCTGGCGGGCAGACACGCAAGCCTTGCCCCCCCCTTGGCGGGGCACGGGCTCAGGCCACTCGCATGGCCCTGTCATGGCCTGCGACAGCCCATCTGGCCTCCACCAGCCTCCCTGGGAGTCTCCCTGAGCCCTTGCCCTGAAGACAGGAACCTGAAACCCGAGTCAGCCCAGCCTCAGGGCGCCACGGTGCTAGGCCAGCCTGACGCGCTCCGTGGCCTCTTTCTGAGCATTTGTGCGGGAGCCCGTGTTCCTCTGTCCAGCGTCTGACGGCCCCTCCGGGACGGGTTTTAATCTTCTTGCCAAATTGAAATGTGAGCTACCTACTTACAGTCGGGACACTCAGCCCGGAGACGAGCTCCCTCAATCTTTGGAAGGACGGGTCCTTGTCACTCACTTGCAACCATGTCTGTGTCTGTGCTGGGAAAGGGCCGCAGCTCTGGTGAGCGGGATATTAAGTGCTGAGGCCCCGGGTCCCGCCTGAGGGCAGGCGGAGGCTCACGCAGAGGCTCTGTCTCTCATGTCCTCCAGGACCGCTGTCCTTCCCAGTCCCTGGGGGCAGGGGGAAGCCATAAGCCAGGCTCCCTCCAGAAAGCGCCTGGACAGAACCCATGACTCAGCTCTGTCAAAGCACCAAGTGCCCCCATCTCTCCCCAGCCCCTGTTCACAGACGCTGGCCCCTCCTCGGTCTGGTGGGGGCACTGGGTCTGGGGGTTTTCTCCGGGCCACTCCCTCCAGGTATGAGCTCAAGGTTGGGGATGACTCCCCCCATCCATGCAGGGCACGAGTGTCGCAGGGGCCAAGCTCACGTTGGGAGGGCAGCCACGGTCATCTCCGGGGGCACATGTCACCACTGCCCACACTTCTCCATGGCCACTGTTCTCGTCCAGCCTGGGCCCTCGTGGCTCACACATCCTTCTCAAGGCCCCCATGGGACCTCATAGGCCACCAGGGTTTTGGGAGGAAACAAGGTGGTATGTTAGGTGAGTGGCAGGGACTGAACCTGGGGCCTCTGTGGGATTCTCTCGAGTTACATGAGCTGCCCTATAGGACCCTCTGTTCCATCTCCTACACTAACCACCCCGAACACAATGGCTACCTTTAGGATTTGGGGGGCCAAGCCCCGGGAAAATCGGACCACTCGTTACTTTTATCAGAGATTCAGAGAACAAGTTCCCGCTGCCTCTGAAGGCTGGGAATGCTCCCAGAAAGGGCACGGACCTATGCTCCCTCGGCCACCTGCCAGCAGGGAGGGGAAGAGCCCTGCCCCTGGAAGCACCCCTGGGAGGCAGAACTGGGGTCTGCAGGATGGCTTCTGGGGCTTCCTGCTCTGAGGGAGGGGACAGCCCCAGGCAGAGGAGCACTGACGTACCACGGGGGTCCTCAGGGCCTCTGTAGGCCCATGGGGAGCTCTGGACTGCCAGGGTCTCAGCCAGGCCTGGGGCTGTAGCCTGCACTGACCTGTCGCTGAGTAGGGGGCCCGCCAGGGACACTGGGCAGCACCTCTCTCCCGAAACATCTGCTGGTTGGAAGGGGCTGCCTTTGAACCTTGTGCCATGGTTCCCGCTCACCCGGGCACAAGGCTGGGGCACTCCCCTCCCTGCAACCGCAGACACCTTTGGCCCGAGCTGCTCCCGGTGCTTGGCCAGCTGACACGTGCAACGTGTCTTCTGTCACCCCAACTGGGCTCGTCTGGGCCTTCCCCAGGGGAAGGTATGTGGGGCCAGCCAGAGCCCCCAGGACCTCGGGGTGGGCCTCGGCCAGGGATCAGAGGTGGGGGAATGGCAGCCCACCTCAAAGGTCACGGCAAGGGCGCTCCGGGGACTGGCGAGGAGCGCAGTGGGAGCCTCTGCCGTGGGTCCTGGGGTCTTGGAACCCCTGCGCCCTCCGCTCCGGGTGTCGGTCCTGTGCCTCTCGGTGAGGCCGCTGACTGTCCGGCAGTCCCGTGTCAGAGAAGCTACCTTCTGGACGCTCCCCCGTGGCTGGGGGTGAGGGGCGCGACGCTTTCCTGGCAGGAGACGCCGAGGCCTCAGAGTGGTTAGTGCCGCCTCTTCTCTTCTTTAAATGGAGGAGGGACGAAGGCCACCGACTCTGCTGCCGGCCGCGTGCGGACACTGGGAACCGGTCTCTGGAGGAGACACATGAAAACATGATCTGGGCAGATCCTTAATAACCGACCTTACAAGTCACCATCGCCAGAGACAAATCTGAAAAGAGATTTCTTTTGTCACTGACTCATCTCGGCCTACATACCGGGGGAAATTTCCACGGCCGCTCGCGTCTGACACAGGCGCGCCCCTGGAGGCCCGCGCTGGGTGGGGGCGCGCCCCGCGTTTGGACCCGTCTCCCAGGGCACGGGCAGGCGGCCACGGGGACCCTGGGTGGCAGGGGTGCAGGGGGCAGGCGGAAGACGGGTCCCACGTGGGGCCCAGCCCTCGCGCACACCTGCCCGCGGAGCCGTCTCCGGGGAACGTGCTCCCTTCGCGGGGGTGTTCTCGCTTTTCCCCAGCTTTCCCGGGACAGCGTTCACGCGCGAACACGTCACGTGCGGAGGGACCGTGCAGCGGCCCGGGGGTGCCCGCAGAGACGTGCGGCTGTGGGCACAGCCGACTCCGGAGCGTTTCCGTTGCCTGCAGGAGAAGTCCGCTCCCCAGACCCTCACCCCGCACCCCCGCCGCCCGGCCTGAGCGGCCACGCGGCCACCTTCCGTGTCCGTGCACCCCGTGCAGGGCGTTTCGCAGGACTGGAGCTCTCGATGTGCGGTTCCACGTTCTCTCTGCCCCCTGAGCGTGGGCGGCCCCTGTATCTGGGTGACTTTCGCTCAGTGAGTCTTCCTTGAGTTCCAAGAAGAAGTTCACCTTAAGGACGTGAGGAAAGACCTGCTTCCCTGTTCAAGTTCAGACACCAGGGCAGCAGGGAACACGGGTCACGGGTGTCCAGGCCCTGCAGAGCCTTGACTCTGTAGGACCTCGCCTTCACGGGGACACGCTGGCTGCCCAGTCGCACCTGTGACCCCGTTCCCAGAGTGGGCAGCACTGCGTCCCCGTCCCTCTTGGGGAGGGGGCAGCAGGTTTCTCTTAGCAAACAGTCCCCACTGTTGGTGGCTCTCCCAAGCTCTGAAGCCCCCGCCCCAGCCCACACTCTGCCGTCCTTCCCACCGGCCTCCCACACTCAGCTCTGCTCCCCCAGAGGAAAAGCCAGAAGGGGCCACCCAGGGCAGGAGCCCCCACATCAGGCCTCGCTGACAGGCCCCGCTGCCTCCCAGCAGACGGGCTAGGCCTCCTTAGTGGCGGGAGAGGCACAGCTAAGTGTAGGAAGGTTCTCAGAGAATCAAACCCAAAGTGTTCATTAAATCTGTTCTTCTTTCTTGTCCATGATTTGCCGGTTTCAGTTAAAAACCTTCAGAGAACAGGTGGAAAGATGCTCTGGTCCCCCACTGTCACCAGCTCCCAGTTTTGAGGAAATCATGGCCCAAAGGAATGGGTCACTCCCAAGGGGGAGATGTGCTCTGAGCAGGGGACAGGGCCACTCCGGACTTTCACTACCAAAATGGATGTGGTCTGGCCAAGGCTGGAAAGACCAGTCCTGGGACAAAAGAAACGTCCCAAAGCTAGTTCCTGGGGACCTTGACTTAAACGTGATCCCTCTACAGTGACTCAGACTGAAAGACGAGAACGAGCGAGGGAGTAGGCCGTGGGTCTGCGGGGACGGGGCCCGGGGCGGTGCGGTGGCATAGCCGGCCTCGGAGGGACGAAATGAGCAGGCTCCACACGTGGCCGTGGCTTCAAGCAGAGACCTGAAGGGACCCCGTCTCCCAGAGTAGACCCAGACTGAGCCCGTGGCAGATCCAGGACCGGCCTAAGAGGACCGAGGCTCAGCCCAGGCTGGACCCAGGCCCAGCACACGATGAACAAAACTCGGCCCACAGTGGAGCCAGGCTCAGCCCAGGCTGGACCCGGGATCCACCCGGCAGCTTCTGGAAGAGGAAACTGGGTCACAGGAGACGCACCCCATTTTGGACTTGGGACATCCGGGCGCTTGCCGACCCACGCTTTCCCTTAACTCGCAGCCCCTCTGACTTGTCTTGACACTGTTGAGAGGTATGTGCCGCCTTCCTGAGACCACTGGAAATGTCCCAAACCCACATGGGGGTCAGCAGGCAGAGCGACAGGTGGACTCGCCCCAGCCACAGGCCCCCACGCACAGCCAGAGTCCTCAGAGAGCACGCAAGCCACAGGAGGAAGTTAGATTAACTTCCCTTCGGTCAGCGCCGGGCTGGACACTGTCCACCGCCAGGCCACTCCCTGTGGCGTGGCCCCTGTGGCCCGCTGAGCCCCGCCCTAGCCGTGAAGCACCCGCCCACATCCCCCGTGCGGAGGGGGGGGCCACGGGCTTCCTGCCAGCACGACCCCCAGACTCGGGTGGAGGGTCTAAGCGGGGCAGAGAGCACGGGGTTGGGGGGACAGTTGGGTCCCCGTGTGTGGCGTTCTGCTCCGCGGTGCTCTCGGGCGGCGGGGGCTCCGTCCAGGCCTTGCCGGCCCGAGCCTTCTCATCCGGTCTCAGCAGAGGCTGTCACTTCGGCTCCGCAGGGGCTGTTTACTCCACCTCTAAAGCCCGTCTCGGGTCCCGGTTCCCGTCTGTGAAACCGGAATTTCTGGAAGAGACTGTCCCCGTGGCCGTGTGTGTATGACTGTGTGTGTCCCCGTGGCCATGTGTGTCCCCGTGGCTGTGTCTGTGCCCCGAGTGAAACACGTCACCTGCATGAAACGCAAACTTGGGCCCCAGGGGAGGGTGAATTTGCATATCCATGTGCAACTGTGTGTGTATGTGTGTGTGCGTGTGTGCGTGTGTCTGTGCGACCGGGCAGGACGTGTACGTGCTCACGCAGTGACCAGGCTCGTAGAACTTTCTGGTGGGCTAATCTCCAGGTGGCCCTGAACAGTTCCAGCCTGTGGCGCTTCCCAAGAGGGACCCCGAACAGCAGCGGGGGGGTCCTAGCCACTGCTCGCTGGGACACCTCCAGGAGTGGGCAGCCCCCCCATAGCTCTGTCCTGGGGAGGAGGCTGTGATCTTTACGAGGCTCCCTACAGGGAGAAGGCAGGGGGCACAGGGTGCATGCGAGGCCCTTGGGGAGGTCCTACCTGGGCAAAGGGGCCCGTGGCCAGCAGCGTCCCGCAGCTCTGGACCCAGGGGCCCCGGGAGTGTGCAGGAATGCGGAGGGGAGGTCTCCAATCAGTGGGAGGGTCTGAGCCCTGCGTCTCGTCAGCATAAGAGCCTGGGGCCCCCAGCGGGTGAGTATGGCAGCCAGGAGCTTCGGCCAAGCTGACCTACCTTCAAAGGGGTGAACCATGGGGGCGGCCTGTCTGCTTCAGGACGGATATCCGTCTGCTTCCGGGAAAGACTTGAGGTCTGGGGGCCTCGTGGTGGACCTGGGGTGGACTTCTAAGCTGAGGGCAAGGACCTAGCGGACCCGCGGCCTGCCCTCCCACCCTCATCCGGGACTCCGCACAGCACCCGGGAACCAAGGCTCCCCCGGGCGGCACGTTGGTGGGGGGCCGTGGTGCTGGGGTTGGAGAAGCCAAGGGCCAAGGGAAAGATGAGGCAGGACGTGCCGCCTGGTGAGGTCTAGAAAAGGCCGTAACGACTTTCCCCGGAAGGAAGTGAGGGGTCCAGCGTCCCTCCAGCCAGGACCAGCAGAAAAGAGCCCTGGGGAGGGACGTAGGATGTTGGACATCACTCGGCAGGCCTGAGGCCAGGTCAGTACTCCCGGATGGAAATCGTGCATCCCTGGGGAAAGAGGCCCCCACGGTCCCTCCAGGATCCTGTCCTGGGGCTCCCCCCGCACCCAGTCAGGTCCTACCTGCGCCCTTTTGGGATGGCTCATGCCTGCCTGCCAAGGCAGACGGAGTGGGAGAGCAGTTCACCCTGCCCTGCCGAGTTCCTGCCCTCCAGCCCGTCCCCCAGGGCCTGGAAGCCAGCTGGGAGGACTGGCTCAACCCCTTCCCCTCTGCCTCTCCCAGACGGCCGCAGGGCTGGCTTCTCCCTCGGCCAGAGGATGGCTGCTCTGCCAGGGGCCTTCTGCCCTCCCAGCGAGGGTCCCGGAACGGTCCAGTGGGTCACAGGCCTGCGTCTGAAGGGTAGAGCCTGGGGAGGGGACCCGGCAGGCTCAAGCCAGCCTGGAGCTGGGTGGGGTGGGCCTCCGAGGATCCCGAGGGCTGCAGGGGCCTGGCGAGCAGAGGGCAGGCAGAGAGGAGCGTCCACAGGCGCTGACGGGGGCCCCTCGGACAGTCTGGACCCTGCTCCCCTGCTCCCCACTGACAAGGGCTCTGCAAACAGGCAGACAGACAGGGGTGGGGGAGAGGGGCGCGGAGCCAGGAGGGGCGTGGGGTGGGTAGATTAGGGTGTGGCCCAGCTCTTGGGGGGACATCCAGGGCTGTGGCTTCTGCCCATCCTTGGAGGCTGATGTGTGAGGCCCGGGAGGCCGAGGGTGGAGGGGAGGGCCGGGAGAGACCCCAGGCCTCCCGCTCAGCCAGGCTGACACAGGCGATCTGGGTGCAGGGAGGCCCGTCCCTCCCCCAGGGGACACAGGCCAAATAGACATGGGGTCCCGCGGCTCCTGGTTTTCCACCCCTACCCTCCAGGGAGGCCTTCGCCCGGGACCCTCACATGAGGACAGCAGGAGTCCACGATGGGGTGTGCACCCCACATCCGGAACCTGGAGGGGCCCTGTGAGGCCGGACCGGGTGTCACCACGAGCTTTATGTCTTTCCTTCAGGAAGAAGCCTGTTTACACGGGGAGCCCCATGTCACTCGCGCACCTGCACGGGCCGGGGGTGCTCAGGGCGCTCTGCCTGACACTCTCGCGGGATGTCGTTGGCCAGGGTGGTGCGGCCTGGTGCGGGGAGAGCGCCGAGCGTCTCGGGCTCGGCTTGCCGCGCTCTGGGAATTTCCGCTTTGTCGGAAAGCCCACGTGGCTTCCCGGACAGGCGGCGACCGCGTCCTCGCGCAGCCGAGGACGTCTTCGCAGAACGCGGCGCCCCACGGGTTCCTGTCAGACTTGCGCATTCTGCCCAGCTGACCGGGTCTCCAATGCGCGTGGCCCGCAAGGTGAAGAGGGGCGGCCCCTGCGGCCCCCGCTCACCGCGACCCCCTTCGCCCCCTTTATCTTGGGCCGTTTGGGTTTTCTTACACTTCGGGAAGTCGCATACGCATAAAACACCGGGTGGTGGTCCTTCGGAATGCGTGTACCTTACAAACATCTTTATCGCTAAGAATTCCATCCCGTGTATTCGACAAGGAGAAAGGTTTGTGACTCCGCGCGGTGAGGACACGGGTTAAACTCGTTGTGGCGATATTCGTGTATAAAAGCCCTAACCGACCCGTCGAGCCGCCCGCCGCCAACGGTGTCCTGTCGATTCGATCACAAGAAAACGTGTCCCCGGGGAGCGGCCTGCATTTCCACACGGTGGTTTTAATGAATCTAAGTTTTCTTTTTTGGTCAATCTTTTTCTGCCCTGCTTAAATCCTCTCTTATGACAAGATCACAAAAATAAGTATCAGATATTTTCATCCAGAAATTCCACAGCTTCTCTTATTTCCATTGGTTTCAGGCTCTCGCTTTTGCCTCCTTAACTTTCCTTCTTTTCTTCTGTTAAGGCCGCTTGCTGCCCTCTTGACCCCGGCCAGGCCCTGGGACTCCGTGCCCCACGAGCCGCAGTCCTTGCCCTCGGGGGCCTTGGGGGGGCCCGTGGAGGCGTGTGGGGGCCAGGCTGCCGCTCATGGCCGCTGCCGGAGTCAGGTGGGTGGGACTCTCAGGCGTTGTCCCATAGGGTGCAGGTCAGATGCGCCCGTGTCTGCCTGCCGTGTCCGGGTTCCTGGCCACCCACCGCCGAGGCTGGGCCTGTCTCTGGCCCCACACCCCTCCCTTGTAGACAAAGCAGTTTCCTGAAGGAAGCATCTGGAACAATTCCTTGCTGTGCTCCAAACGGGGTTTCCAGAATCTTCTGGGCTTGCTGGTGGGCTCCCAGGAGGACTTTCTCAGACACGTGACGCTGTAGCTTGTGGTTCTCCAGTGTCTCTGAGGAGCACGAGAAGATACTCTGCGACCCCAGGGACCATGTGGCTCTGCCAGGTTCTGTGTGTTGGAGGAGGCCTGGGATCGGATCTGCCCTGAAGAGCCCCTGTTTGTCCATGGGCCGTGATGCAGCGACGAAGCGCGAGGCCCCGTCCCAGTCTTGGGACCCAGGTGGACACACGGGCCTCCAGAGGGGGTCACGATGTGGCTCAGGAAAGGACTGGTGTGGGCCCCGATGCAGCTGGCAGGGTCACAGTTGCCTTCCTCACTGGCCAGCAGAGGGTTCAGAAGGCGAGTCAGCCGTGTCAGGGGACGACGGAGCGTGGGGCCTTCTGTCTCAGGGTCCCAGACAGAAGAAACACAGCTCTGTGAGGGCACGTCCAGGAAACAGGCTGTCTGCCCTTGTTCATTCATTCATTCATGAGTGAGTGGGTGAGCGAGTGAGGGATGGATGAGGGAGGGCAAGGATGCACTCCCCTGTCCCCACGGTTGGTGGCCAGCATCCATGGGCCAGTGGCCACTGTCAGTGTGTCCCACATGCTGGGAAAGCTGTGCGAGCAGAGGCTTCCATGCGTCCACGTGGACCCCAACTCATGTGTCTCACGAGGGGTGGCAGCTCCGTCCTGGGGGCCTGCGACCAGGAGCCAGCACGTGGTGAGGACTGGACATGGCCCGATGACAAGCCCGTGGACTGAGGGGCCCAAGGCAATATGAGAACCACTCGGACTGGGCAGGCAGCAAGATGGGGGCAGCAGATTCCCAGTGGGACCTCTCCCCAGGATGGGGATGGCATGGGGAGGTGCCCTCTGCTCGTGGGCGATCAGGGCCCAGATCGGGAGGCCCCTCCGGAAATGGCAGGGCTCTCGGACCTCCTTCCCATACCCTGGGATCCATGCCTGGGTCAGGCTCGTCAACCCAAATTCCCCTCCCCCTGGAACCACAGAGCGTGACCTGACCTGGAACAGGAGGGAGCCCCAGGAGCTGTGGGAGGCTGGGAGGACCCGTGGCCCTGCCACACCCGGATTCAGGCCTCTGCCTCCGAGGCTGGGAGCCAACTGGGTTGGCGTGGAAGGCCCCAGCCTGTGGCACTTTGTGGCAACGGGCCCAGAGGTGGTGCTGGCGGGCTTTGGACCACACAGCCTGGATTCGTGCTGACCCACCAGCCGTGGGACCTCCCTGGGCTCTCACGGTGCTTCGCTGCCCCTGCAGACCCCCTGTGGACTCAGGGTACCCTCAGCATAGGCCTGTGGGTCTGAGCCTGGGCACACAGTTCCAGGAGGGTATACAGGGTTTCAGCAAAGAAGCCGGTGCCTGGGGTCTGCGGCGGGAGGGCCACACCCCCTTCCTGAGGTTTGCCTCATGGCGCCCTGGCCTCTTCAGCAACACCCCTCTGTCCAGCTGGGAGGGGACTGTCCCCTGTGGGCCCCAGGTCCCGGGGAGTGGAAGGTGTCATGGGAGCGTCCCGCAGGGCTCTCCCCCTCCCCTGGGCCTCCTCAGTGGCCACATGGGATAGGGCCACAAGGCCCAGGAGGCCAGAGGTGGTTGGGGTCCTCTGGGACCACACAGGGGTCAGCCTAAGGCACCCCACCCCTTCCGAGCCCCCCAGCGGATGCTCAGGACCCAGAGGCAAAGTCAGGGATCAGAGTCGGGGGGCTCCACGGCAGCTCTCCTAGACCCTCCTGGCGAGGCCTGCAGAAGCCTTCTCCATCTGGGAGCCTGTTCTCAGCGCCTCCCCGGCCTCCCGTGAGGCCAAGTGGGGACATGGGAGGAGGACCTGCCTTCTCAGCCAGGCTCCTTCACCTCCCCCTGCCTGGCCTCTGCTTGTCCCCCGCTCCACGGTATAGTTCCACGGCCCCTTGTCCCCCACTCGCAGACCTGGAGGCTGGGGAGAACCCTGCGTGGGTGCACCTACTTGCTAAGGCAGCATGAAGCAGGCGTGCCCCAGACCCTGGTGACCGCACCAGGAGAGGCATCTTCTTGCCCTGGCACCCCCACGCCTAAACACAGCCGGGGCCCCCTCGAGTCAGCAGGCCAGCCTTCTGCGCTTTCCGGCCAGGCCACTTCTGAGCCACAGTCCTGTGGGCCGCAGCCCTCGGGCCCAGGGCATTAGTGAGCAAGCCTGCCCGGGATGTGGCCTTGGGCCACACGGCCCTCCTCCCACCGCTGCTCAGCAACCAGGCGTGCACACGGCCCCGCACGCCCTGTGGCGGCTGTGGTCGGGAGACTCTCCGGGCAGCAGGTAGCTCTGACTCCTTCCCAGGCTCGTGGTCTTTCTCCTGACCCCTCGGAGGACCAGGGCCCCGGAAGGGTCAGGGGCGTCCCGGACCACCTCTGAGGGAGCAGTCCACAGCAGCAGATGGTCACAGAGCCCGGGAGCCCAGGCCGGCGCCCATCAGCTCCTGGCAGCTCCACTGACTGGCCTCGTGCTGGGGAGCAGGTGAGCAGTGGGGGCCCCGGCCTTCCTGGGAAAGGCCTTCTGGGACAGGTGAGGCCTGAGGCCCATGACCCCAGAGGAGTGAGCTTAGGGCAAGGGGCATGGGGCCTGCATAATCAGGAGGCCGGTGGGGGGCTGAGGTGGGGTCAGACTTCCAGGCAGAAGTCAGGCGGGATGGGGAGGGCCCAGGCCTCGGAAGGGGGGTCTGGCGGGCAGAAGGACAAGGAACAGAAGCTCTGGGGAGGCCTGGCTGCCTGCACGAGGGTGCCCAGGCTCCTCGTGGGCAGTGGGCCCACCGTGTGCTCCGAGCTGGACAGGAGTGGGCAGTGGGGCCTGCCTGGGGGATGGGAGTCTCAGGCAGCCGTCCCTGAGCCTAGGCTGCTCTGACGAGCGTTAGGGCCCTGGCATTTGGGACGCACAGGCAAGCAGGTGGCTGACAGACGCAAAGGTTGCTGTTGATGAATACCGAGCTGCCAAAATGCCACAGGGCCACGAGACGCAGGAGCTCAGCTCGCCTGAGGACGAATGGCTCATCGATCGCTGGCGGGAGCACCCCGGGAGCTAAAGAGCTCAGAGCAGACGCCAGACACGCTCTCCCCCGGGAAGGTCAGACCCTCGGCCTGCAGACAGCCCAGGCAGACCTGAGGGGGACCCCGGAGGAGCCCCACGCGGCCCCTCGGGACTTAGGTTCCCAGGACACAGCCCAGCTGGAGACAGACGTGACCCTGGGGCTGTAACCGGAGCAGCGAGGGCCAGGTCGTCCCAGAGTGGTGGCTCTCCATGGCTCTCTGGAGGGAGAGAGCAGTATTGGCTCATCAAGAGGGAGGAGATCCAGCACACATCAGGGGCGGCCGGGGACTGGGTGCCTCAACCCCCTTTGGCTACATCAGAAAGCAAACGGGCATGAGGGAAGCGGGAAGCTTCCGCTCACGGATGTCCACACCCCCCAGGTCTGCGAGGCCTCTGACCACCCAGGACGACGCACGGGAAACACACCGGCGCGCGTCCACACACATCCACAAACACACGAGTGTCCACGTACATACACGGCCCTTCCGTGGGAGCACATGAACACACACGAACGTGCACACACCCTGAACAAAGCCCACTCAGGCCTGTAAAAGTCCTTCATCCTGAAGAAGAAGAGCGAACGGGCTCCAGGCGGCCCAGTCCGCTGACCGTCCACCTTCGGCGCAGGTCGGGGGCCTGGGGTCCTGGGATCGAGCCCCGCCGAGCAGGGAGCAGGCTTCTCCGCCTCCCCTCCCCCTGCTTATGCTCCCTCGATCTCTCTCTCTCACACGAATAAATAAAATCTAAACAAATTTAATAAAATTAATGAAAATATAGAATGAACAATGAAGATGGAGACAGAAGACATATTTTACTGAAGATTTTCTAACAGAGAAGTGCGCATGTCAAGTGTCTGCTCTGAGTTCTCGTTCAAAATCGCCAATCAACACGCGGGAGACGTGAGAGAAAAGTTAAGAGGTCTGAGTAGGGCAAGACAAGACTTTCGAGGGTGAGCGGCCGCCTCACTGTCAGGTGGGAATAGAGATTCTGATAGAAAGAAAACAAAGGACAGATCCCAGAGGAACTGGAAGTAACTGGAGGAGGGAATCTGCTTCAGAGGTGGTGGAGAACGTGCGTCCTGCTTCCCAGCGCGGGCCCCCAAGAGGGCGCCCGACCGAGGACACAGTGATGATGGATTTAAATTTAAATTTAAAAAAATCATAGTGAGTTTTAAAACCAATTACATGTTGAATGAGTCCAAATAATTGTGTTTTGTGATAAAGCAGAATCGTGTAACAAAGACGAGTCTTAAAAAAAATCACATCACATAAAAATTATAAGTGAAAAATATACAGCATTAAAACAAATCTGGACCTCTGAAAGAAAGGGTTGATTTTCTAAGGAAATGGGCTTTTCCAAAATTGCCTTAAGAGGAAATTTGAAAAAGTTTAATAGGTGAACAACCATGGAATGAGTGTGAAAGTTTGCAGAAGAATTTCTCCCATAAGTGGTGGTGGCAGAGCGACACAGTCTTATAGGTGGGTATTTCAAAATTCTAAACAACAGATACTCTCAATGCCATACAAGATGAAAACTGATGAAAATTGATATAAATATATATATATACATAAATGAAAAAAATATATATGTGAAAAAAACCATATATATGTATATGAATATTTTCTCAGGGGCGCCAGGCTGGCTCAGTTGACGGAGTGTGTGACTCTTGATCTCAGGATCATGAGTTCAAGCCCCATGTGGGGCCAACTTAAGAAAAAAAAGATCCTTGTTAGTATAGTGGTGAGTATCCCTGCCTGTCACGCGGGAAACCGGGGTTCGATTCCCCGACAGGGAGCACGCTTGTTGTTTTGGGGCGCCTGGGTGGCTCAGTGGGTTAAAGCCTCTGCCTTCGGCTCAGGAAATGATCTCAGGGTCCTGGGATCGAGCCCCGCGTCGGGCTCTCTGCTCAGCAGGGAGCCTGCTTCCTTCTCTCTCTCTGCCTGCCTCTCTGCCTACTTGTGATCTGTCTGTCAAATAAATAAATAAAATCTTTAAAAAAAGAAAAAAAGAAAATCTTCCAAATTCATTTTATGAATCTAGTTTAACCCTGACACTGAAATTTGGCAAAGACAGAATTAAAAGAAAAATGATGGTGGAGTGCCTGGGTACCTCAGTTGGTTAAGTGTCTGACTCTTGATTTCATCTCAAATCATGATCTCAGGGTCATGAGATCAAGCCCCACATCGGGCTCCTGCTTAAGATTCTCTCTCTCCCTCTCTCTCTGCCCCTTCCCTTCACCTCATTCTCTAAAAAAAAAAAAAAAAGGAAAAGAAAAAAAGAAAAATTATGGTACAGTTTCAATTACAAACACAGAGCTAAGAATTCCAAAAACATTTACAGCAAGTTGAATGCAGTCACTATCCTCAATGAACAGTACATCGAGTGCGTGGGATTTATCTCTTGAAGGCAATGATCAGTTAAAATTACAAAATCTAACCTATACCAATAATTGTTTGTATGTACAGGTTAATGAAAAATATGATAATTTATTAATGAATACCACAAAAGGCATTTGATAATACTTAATATCCATTCACCTTAATTTTAATCCAAGTAATACATGCTTAATTCTAAAAGTCAGGATTGTTTGTCAAGGTTTATAACGTAATGATCTAGTCCCTTCATTCCTCTTACTTCTAGAAATTTTTGGCTCCCCAGAGGCCACCACTTTCAGTTCTTTTAAAAAATTTCTTCATATCTCATAAAATTCTAAATAACACATTTCTCCTATCATTGCTTGATTTTTTTTTTCAATTTTAGATGTTATCTATTGGCTTCCTAGTTTGGACGTTTTAGACTTACATCGCCTCCACCATTCTACAGACTCATGGATTCCCCCCCCCCATGTTTATGGGCTATATCACAATTTTTATTAAATCAAAATTAGTGTATGTGTTATTAGATTAGGTAAATGTCATTTGGATCCGAGCCATGAAATGTAATTTGATTATATTTCCTTTGTTATGTAACTTTATATGTTCCCAGAGTTAGTAATTGCCTTATTGTCTGTTAGCTTGATTTTTCTGCCTACGGTTTGCGAAGCTTCTTGAATCCGTGGGCCGATGTTCTTCCTCCGTTCTAGGAAATCCTCGTCTTCATCTTTTGGCTGCTTCTGCCCCATTTCTGTCCTCTCTCTCTGGAACTCTAATTATTAGAATTTTTGAGCATGCTCCATACGTCTGACATGTTTCTCTGTGGTTTTTTTTTTTTTCTTTCCCTATCTGCCTTTACTTTCGGCACTTCAGTTTGGGTATTTTCCATTAATCTGTTGTCTGGTTCCTCAGTCCTGTGTTCTGCTGCGAAGGGCATTGATTGAGTTTTTTATTTCAGACACTGAATATATGGTTATAAAGTGTCCATGTGATCTTTTTATAAGTTTTGAAGTACGCTTCACTCTCAACATGGAGCCCAACGTGGGGCTTGAACTCACGACTCAGCTCAACACCTGAGCTGAGATCAAGCGTTGGGACATTCAACTGACCGAGCCAGCCGGGTGCCCCTTATAATTTAAATTATAGTTTTGAAAAAAAAAAAAAAGTTTTCAGTTCTCTGGTAAAATTTCCCACCTTTTCCTCAGTTTTCTATAACGTATTTTAAAGTCCTTGCCTGCTAACTCTGATGTCCAGATCATCTTTGGGTCTAATTCCATTGCTTAGGTCTCCCCTTAATTACGGGTCATACTTTCTTGCCTCTTCCATGTTTGATGAGCGTCCACTATAGGCTTCACATTGTGGGTAAAAAAACCAATGAGGTCCGGATAAGACTATCTTCCGCTGGTCCTACCTTGTAGGTGTTCGGTGGTCAGGGCTGAAGCTAGCTGGGCTGACTCGCAGCATGAGGGAGACCCCATCCCAGGCAGGGCTACGTGCCTCTGGTCTGAGGCCATGAGGGGCCTGACTGCCTTTCCGGCCGACTTTCCAGCCTCCTGATTCCTGGCTCCCACGCAGAGAACGCTTCGAGAGGCTGGGGCGTGCGCGCAGAGCTCCCTGCCCGAGGGAGGGGCGGCCAGGGCTTTCCCTGTGTCTCTTAGAACTGCTCAGTCTGGCTCCCAGTCTCCCCTGTGACCACCGAACTCAGCAACCCCTGTGGTGTGTCTGAGGCCCCTCCAGGGTCCAGTCTGGCCTTTATCCCAAGCAAGACTGCGTGTTTCCCGGGTTTCTCTCTTCTCAGCAGTGGCCTCTCCTCTAGGCCCAAACATGCTCGGCCAGAACCCTGGTGGGGAAATGTCTCTGGGGCACACCCCTGCCCTCGGTGCCTTGAGTTTTGTGCTTTCTCTGGCTTTTTCTGCTTGTTGCAGAAGCATGGGCCCGCTGTGACCCACAACCTCCTGCCTGGACACGGGGGCCCACTTGCCTGGCTTTCCTCGTCCTGTGGTTATGCCCCGAGGCCCTGCAGCAGATCAGTCCCGGTGTCCTCTCCTCAGGGGCTCAGAGACAAAGGCAGGCACACTTCCACAGCCCTCCCACTCCCCCAGGATCGCGCCGGTGATCGACTCTGGCTCAGAATGTCAGGGATGGGGTTCTACCAACTTCGGGTCCCGTTGCTTTAAGTTGTTAGAGTTTGACAGCGTCTTGTCGTCTTGTCCCACTGGGTACAGCCTCTGGTCACCCGCCTGCCCTGAGCTCCCCACCACTGCGTGAGGTTTGGCAGAGGGAGGAGGGGCAGGAGGTGAGAGAGGTGGGGGCGGAGCGGGGCTGGGCGCTCTCTCCTGCCCTCTCCGGCCAGCTGCTGGGGGCAGGCTGTGTCTCTGACTGGGTGTGCAGCCTGCAGACAGCTCCCCGTGGGGTCCCTCGGCCCAGAGTGCCACAGGCCACAGCCGCAGGCATCCGGGGTTTGCCCTGACCCTGCCAGGACCAGACCAGGAACACGGCGGCGGTTAAGTGTCCCGAGTATCCAGCCAGCACAGCTGGGAAAATCGGTCAATTATTTGGAGAAGAAAATCAAGTTCTATCCCTGGCCAAGCATCCATACAAATTAATTCCAGATGGATTAGAGAAGTACGAAAAAAAGGGGGAAAAATCATGCTGTAAATAAAAGGTATGTAAGTATTGCGCCAGTTTTGAATTTGAGAAGCACTTTCTAAGCATAAACCCCAAGAAGAGTCATCGAAGGCCGATATGGCTGACTCGGGTGCGCACGGCCCACGCGTGACGGTCTTCGTGGAGCGAGCCGAGGGCCCCACGGGGAAAACATCGGCCACAGAAGAAGAGTTCCCGAACTAACAAAAAGCGGAAAATGGGAAAGATTAAGACCCAAGGGTTTCCGTGGAATGAATCCAAAGTCTACAGTGAACACGCCTAGAGCCTCCGGGCACCAGAGAAATTAGACGAAAACCAGGTAGGATTTACCCTGCACCAAACCGCCCAGTGCTGGTTCCGGCCCACCTGCCCCCACAGGCTCCGTGGGGTGGGCGCCGAGCTCTTCCTGCAAGGGGATGCCCCCACATCCACTGGTTCAGATTCGGGGCTCAGCCTCTGCCCTGGGATTTTCCCTTCAGACCTGAAGGGCCATTAACATATTTTCCTAAACAAATAAGCAGTTTTTCCCAGGGGACAAAGTGTCGCAGCTCCCCCCCACCTCCCTGCCCCCTCCCCACGGGAAAGAGGGCTGAAGAGAACCAGGCAAGCACGGCTCACGCCACCCCCGGACCCGCAGGTGCCCCCCCCTCGCCGTGGAGACACCTGCTTGCCCCTGCTCATGCCTCTCCGCCGCGGCCCTGCCTGCCCCCTGCCCCCTCCACCCGCATCTAGGGCTGCAGGGACCCTGCCTGGTGTGAGCGTCAGGGTGCCAGGGGCGTGGGTGCAGCTACAGGGTCGCCAGGGTCCCCTCTGGTCCCAGATGGGAGGGGGGCCCTGGCTGTTTGCAGCCTGACGGGCTTCTGCAGCCCTGACACTCGCCGCACCCGCTGTGGAGGGAAGACAAAACGAGGGGAGCCCACAGCGTGTTCGGGCGGCCGATGCCAGCGCTGAAGCGACGGAGCTGGCCCTGGCGGGGCTCCTCCCAGCCAAGGGGCCATAAACACCTCCAGGTCCAGCAGGATCCTATTGCCCAGAGCCTGCGGCCAGCGCTCGGCTCAGCCTGTGTCCGGGCTGCCCGCCCCAGGTGCACCCGGCCCTTCCCAGCCGTCAGGGGGAGCCACGGGGCAGCGTGGGGGTCAGCAGGCCCAGGGAGCCCTCCCCCCCGGGGCCGGGACGGAGCTGGCGCGGCTGCCGCCCCTCGGGGTCCTCGCCCCCTCAGCACAAGCCGCCTGGAACCCCGAGTGGGCTGCTGGCAAGTCACCTGTGCCTGCCGCTTCTTCACCAGCCCGGGGAGGGGGCGATGCCCCCGTCCGAAGACAAGAGGCCCGCAGGCTACCCCAGGTCACCCTCCCAGGACGGAGCGTGCTGGGCTCTGGGCGCCCCATGGCCTCCCTGCCCCGCCTTGTGCCTTGCAGACGGCAGGGAGGCCATCGTCACCTGGGAAGTCAGGGCCAGGCGTGCGGCGGGCGGTGGCAGGGGCAGGCGTGGCCCCTGGGCCCCTGGGAGCCGCTGGTAACGAGGTGTTGTGTAATCCCCCATTTTCTCTCTGGGCTTTCTGATTTAATTGGGAGTGTATTTCCAGAAGCAGAATCTGGGCCACAGTGACAGGAGCAGGTCTGAGGGGAGAGACCGAGGCTGGGGTCTCCCCCTTCACAGTTGCCACCATGCTCCTCCGAACTCCGGCTGGCAGGGCGCTGGTGGGGTCAGGGGCAGGCTGGGCCCCCTCACTGGAAGCCTCCTGTGGACCACCGTCTGGTTCGAACCCCTCCTGCCCTCCGGGCCGGCGCTCCTTCTTTCAGATGTTTCCTTCATTAGCAAGTGGCCAGAGCTGGGTACTGCGGTGACTGCCCACGGTCTGGATCTCCAGGCCTCCCTCTCCAGTTGTCACTCAGGGCGTCACCTGCTGGGTGCCCTGCCCTGTCCCTGCCTGTAGGTAGCCCCCAGCTCAGCGGTAGACACCACAGGACCTCAGCCAGTGGTGACCGGGTGGGGAGGGCGTTTCATTGCCTCCCTGTGCCGGGTGTTTCCCGTGGCCCTGTGTCCTCAGGCAGGGCTGACCTCTCTGGGCCTCAGTGCGCCCGATGCAACAGGAGGGGCTGGTCGGAAGAGGCCTGGCGCTGCCCGGGGCCCTGCCCCCGCCCCCGTAGGCGGGCTTCCGCATGGCGCTCGGAGGACCAGGGACCCGCCCCGCCCGTGGAGTGCACAGTGCAGTCTGTCGTCCACCTCCGGGACGGGCTGCTGGGGGGACGGGCGACCTTGAGGCTGACGGCAACCAGGGCTGCTCCTGCTTGCCCGGGAGGGTGGCCCTCTTTCCTGGGGGGCCCGCTCCAGGTGGGCCTGGCCCTTGCCTTCCTGGGGAAGGGTGGGTGGGTGGGTGGCCCAGGTCTGGCTCGGGGAGGGCTGAGCCAGAGCAGGACACTCAAGGAAAGCGTCTTCCTCCCAGTGTGGAGCCAGGATAGGGCGGGACCTTCCGGGGCTGCCTCTCCAGTCCGGGAGGACAGGACGCTGCGCCCTGGAGCCACCGGGCCTGGAGCAGCCTCAGGCTTCCTGGAGAGAAGCACTCGCGGCCGTGCTCTCGCAGCGAGCTTTTCTCCTGGGCGGATTAAGGCGGCCGGTGGCCAGGAGTGGGTGAAGGGCGGGCGCTGGGGGTTGCCCGTAGCTGGGCCAGGCCTCCAGTGACATATTTAGAAAGGATTTGGTATTTGTTATTTCCAAACCGGCATCCAGGGAGTCTCTATGGGAAAGAGCAGAACCTTGACCTCCTTCCCCGTACTTTCCAGCTTAGCGCTGCTTTCATTCTGAATTACGCCGTGCTGGCGGGTGGGGGAAGCCCTAATTCTTGGGCGCTGGGGCACGGAGCTCGGGGGGACCTCCAGACCTAGGCCCCGGGCAGGAGCCAGCCAGTGTCCGCGTCAGGCCCACGAGCAGGAGCAGGCAGCTCCACGTCGGGGCAGAGCCTGGCAGCGGGGGAACCCAGCGCAGACCGTGACCTCCGACCTGGCCCTGTCTGTGGGTGACTCGTGTTGGCGTGTCTGCCGGGGCCACAGCCGGCCCGGCTCCTGCAACAGCCTGGCTCCCCGTCCGGGGTCAGGAGCGGGCCCAGTGCTCCCCGCCCCCCACCCCCCCACCGCACAGCTCCTCCTCCCGCAGGGGCCGCCGGGTGGGGCCTGACCTGGCCCCCGGGGTGTCCTGGAAGGAAGCTTCCGGGTTGGGTTGGGACAGGCCTGGCTCCCTGGAGCCCAGCCAGAGAAGAAAACCAGATGGACTTGCTGGGAGCCGGGCCAGCCCTGCCCCTCCCACCCTCGGCCCGCCGCACTGCTCTCAGAGAAGGAGGAGCCGCCATCCTGTCCCCAGGAGGCCCGGGAAGGAGCGGGAGACCCCGTGCCCACCACCAGCCACCGCCCGGCCCACCTGTTCCTCCAGCTCTGGGGGGCGGGGAGGCGTCCCCGTAACCGCAGGCCCCAGGACAGAAGTGGGCTTGTCCGCAGCAGCGAGGCCCACAGGCCTGACACCCAGGGGCCAGCCGGACCAGAAGGACAGGAGCCCCCCTCGGGGCCTGTTTCCCTTCACCCCGGCCCAGCACGGCACGCCGCCCGGTGCGCTGGACTGGCCGGGCCCTCGCACCCACCGCACAGCAGAGCGCTCGGAGGGTTCCTGGAGAAGGAGGCCTCCCCTCGGGCTTGGCCCCTCGGGAGGCTGGGGCCAGGGCCAGGCTTGGACTCAGCAAGCCAGAAAACATGAGGCTCTGGCAGAAGGCAGAGCCCGCGGCCCTTCCAGGACGAGTGGGCAGGGTTCCTGCTTAGCCTGCCGGGGCCACAGGCGCCTGGCCGAGTGCTGGCCGTCCACCAGGCGTGTGTTGCAAAGCCTGCTGGGAGAAGTGGGGGGGGACAGGGTGCTCTGGCTACAGGGGACTGGGGGCCCTCAGAGTCCAGCTTGCTGTTGAAGGCAGGGTGACCTTGGCACGGGACCCGGCCCTCTTGACCTCTGTCCCCCATCTGCGGCACACCCTACACGTGCCCAGAGAGACAGTGTGAGACGGCAGTGGGGGGGCTGGCGACCCTCTGCTGGGACCCCATCCCCTCTCCTCGGCCCCAGCCTCACGCTCCCACTTGCTTCTTGGGGAGACAGCCCCCTTCCTGCCAGGCCCGCAGCCTGCTTCCTGACCGCCGGCCTCTCCCCAGCTTCACTCTGACCACCGGCCTCCTGTCTGGGCTGGGCTGGGGGCCGAGGACCACCCCCCTCGGGGAGCACAGAGTCCATCAGAGGAGAGAGGCCCGGAGCTGACAGGTGCGGGGCTTGGGAAGGTGGCCCGAGCATGGATGTCTGCCCGTGCTTTCGTGCTGCTCCCTGGGCATTGCGGGTGGACACATCAACCTTGTGGTGTGTGGGGCCGAAAGGGTCCTTCTTGGGGCCTGTTTATAAGCGAGGACACCAAGGCCCAAGGGGCAAGGCCTCTGCCGAGTCTGCGAATGGAGAGCTGGGCCTGGGCGCCAGGCTTCGTCCCCGGCAGACTCAGGAGGCAGTTCTCGGGGGGCCATCCCCCCCCCAGACGCTCATTCTGACGCCTGGTGATCAGACCTCGCTGTCCCAAAGCCCATCCCAGTCCTGAATGCTCCACATCTGCAGCCGGAACGCACGACCCCGTCTCTTGTTCCACATCCCAGGCCTCGTCCCTGGCCCTGGACCCCAGACTCAGGCCTCTCCCATCCGTGCTGGGTGCCTGGGGCTGGGGCCCCCAAGGTCTAAGTGTCCCCGTGAGCTCTGGCCCTACCTGCCTCCGAGTCACCCCGGACCGGTCTGGCTGCCGCTCTGTCTGCCCCCCTCCCCACCTCTCACTCTTCAAGAGGAGGCCTGGAACAGCCCCAAGCCATGGAATGGAGACTGGGGGTGCTGTCCCCCCGGTCCCAGCCAGGACATGTCCACCAGGCTCAGCCTGAGGCCCAGGAGCCCAGGCGGGCTCTCCTCTCCCAGACACTTCCAAAGCTGCCAAGCTCTGCTGAGGGAGCAGGAGATGGTGAAGGGCCTCGGGGTCCCCGCAGTGCGAGTCCTTGCTCTGGCCGGCTGCAGGAGGCCGGGGCTGCCATCTTGCCCCGTTTCCGCGATGTGAGCAGGGACCGCCCATCGGCCGTGGCTTCCTGAGCCACTGTTCCCAGAGGGGCCTGGAGAGGCCTGCAGACACCGTCGGCTTCCTGCTGGCTTCCTTCCGGTGAGCGAGTTCCCAGATGAAGGTCTGGGCTCTGCCCGTGGGTCCCGATGGCCACCGTGCTTGGAAGGAGCGCGGGGCCGATCTGTGGGCTCCCTCTGGCTTTGCCGCTGGCCGGAGGGTCTTGTCAGGGCACTCGGCTGTATCACTGGGGAGCCGGGCCCAGGGGCAGCCTCTCCTGCCCGGCCCCCCTCTCCGCAGCCCTGTCTTCCTCGGCCTCCCCCCTCCGCCATCGGCTCTGTCCCCACACGGCCACCATCAATTTCCAAGGTGGCAGCGGCCTCCCTGTGTGGGCTGGAGTGGGACTCCCTGGGTTTCCAGGACCTCGCCAAGTCCCCCCATCCCTCGGTCTAATTTAGAAACGACTAATGAGTCCACTCCCCCTGGGGAGGCCCTGCCGTCTGTCCTGGTTTTAGGAGCTCCCCCTCCCTTGAGCAGACACAGCCCATAACCCGATTTACCCGCAGCCGGAGGAGGAGGAGCCCACAGGGCTGGCGGCAGATGGCAGCTGGGGCCTGGTGATGGGGCAGGCAGGCCGGGCCTCCCGGGGCACACCCTGTCCCAGGGAACCCACGGGTGCCCCTGCTCTAGGCCGTGCAGATCAATGCATCCAGGTGATGTGTCCGGGCAGGTGGGGGTCCGGGCAGCAGAGACCAGGGGCCCTCCCAGGAGGCCGGGACACATACAGCCTCCCTTCAACAGCAAGAGACAACCCTTCTAAGAAGGCTCCAAGCCGAAGCCACCAGCCTGGATATGCTCCTGTGTGCAGAAGGTCCTTCCCCAAGCCTGTCCCCTCCAGCGCGACATCATCTCTGGGCCCCGAGCGAGCATCGGCAAGACCAGGGAGGTTCTCCCCCCGCACGTGATACTCCTTCACTCGTTCATTCATGCATTCATTCATTCCCTCAGCCATGCATCCCCACGTGAGTAGCAAAGGGGGTTCTGGGGACATGGAGCAGAGGGACCCCAGAGCAGGCGGGGAGAGAGGCCCGGGGGCCTGATGGGAGCGACAGGGAGATGCTTCAGAGAGGAGGTGAGGCCTGAGCTGGAGAGCACGGGCTGTGGGTGGAGGAGACACACAGGGTCTCAGAACGGGAGAGGGACAGGCAGGGCTGGCCGGAGAGGGCAGAGGCCATTCCTGGGTGTGGCCCCCACCCCCTGCCCCCCAGCTGGGCCCAGCCCTAACCCTAACCCTAACTCCGGTCAGGTTCAGGCTGAAGAGGAAGACAGGAGGGTCCCTCTCTGACCTTGGGGAAAGGGGAGCCTGCCCAGACAGTGTGACAGTCAATTGATGGCCACCTGACCTGCGGCTGCCCCCCAGGTTCAAGGGTGGTGGGGGGGTGGGAGGGGAATGGCGGTGCCTGCTCCTCTCCCCAGCAAGGCCGGGTCAGGCCCAGGACAGGCCCTCGTAGATGGCTGTCACCGTGCATCCCATTCTCCCTGAGGCTGCCGGGCAGACACGGCCGGCATCGTGGACGACCCATCGTTGGGCGGAGCTTAATCGTTACGGTTTTCCTGAACCACAAAGCGAACAGGAGCCCTTCCTCACTGTCCCTCACGGGACATCTGAACAGTTTGAGCCAGGGCCCAAACCACTGAGCCGGGCCTCTCGTGCTGGGGTGCCCTGTCCCTTTTCCATTCTGTGCAGCCCTCATTCCTCCAGGAAGTCCTCCACTCGGGGGAGGGGGCCTGGCAAGGAGGGGGACCTACAGGAGAGGGACCCGGCTCTGCTGCGAGCCATGAGAGAGGAGCCGGGGCTAAGTCAGGCCATCCCATGGAGAATGCTCTTCCCGCCTGACAAGCAGGTTTGACCCCAAGCCTGTTCCCGGCCGCCCAGCTGCCCCCGATGGGAGCTGAGTGCTCCAAGGGCTGCACGGGGCGCCCGCCTCCACTCAGGGCCCGCGGCCCGGCTGCCCGGGAGGAGGCCCTGCACAGTGCGGACATAAAAGCCCCCAGATGTCCATGTCCTGCCCCCAGAATCTGTGAGTGTGTCGCCCTGCCCGGCCGCGGGGATTCAGGTTACAGTGGGATAAAGGCTGATAAACGGCCCATGTTTGGACAGGGAAGGCGTCAGCGGTGAGCAGACTCCGTGTAATCTCGAGGGTCCTTGCAGGGAGGCGGGGTGCAGGAGAGTCCCAACGGCAGAGAGAAGCCCCTACTGGCTTGAAGATGGAGGGAGGGGCCACAAGCCAAGGAACGCAGGCACCTCGGGAACCTGGAAGGGGTAAGGGCACCCGTCCTTCCCCAGAGAAACCCCCTGCCCACACCTGGACTTGGCCCATTTCAGGCTTCTGAACTTCACAGCTGTGAGATGGTAAATTTATATGTTTTTAAGCCACAAAGCTGTGGTCATTTGTTACAGTGGCCACAAGAAATTCATAAACCCTCCCTCTGGGAGGCCAGAGTCCTGCTTGAGAGACGAGCCTGCATGCACACGTACACACACGAGACGACACACAAAAGCACCTGTGGTCACTGCGTGTCCACACTCAGCCCGGGGCTTGTACAGACAGGAAGTCCCTATGTGGTTCTAATTCTAGCCACAAGGACCGCCAGGTGAGATGCCCACGGGAGCCATGGTGCAGCCCCCAACAGCCCTGACCCTGGGAGCTCCAGCCATGGCTCCTGGACTTCCTGTCCTCATGCTGGTCAGAGATATGGATGGTCAGCCTGGGAGACCCTCAGAGGACCAATGGCCGTACAGGAGAGGACTGTCTGTGGCCACAGTCACAAGGGGAGCCTGGCTGGGGTCAAAGGTCATTGCACCGCTTCCTGGCAGTCAAAACCTCCTGGGCTCAGAGCTAGGAACCCAGCTATTTCCAAATCAGGGAGGAGAAGCCCCCTGTACTGCCTAAAAATTCCCACTGCCTGCTGAGGCACAGCTTGGGTTTCAGACTCGATGAAGAGGGACAACAATGGCAAAGACAGAGATGAAGATGGTGGAGAGGATGGTGAAGATGGAGACAGTGATGG
>JAHRIG010000038.1:918041-1001577 GCA_020311275.1 Eira barbara
GATGGTGATGATGGTGATGGAGATGATGATGATGGAGATGATGATGGAGATGATGATAGAGATGATAATGATGATGGAGATGATGAGGGTGATGATGGTGATGGAGATGGTGATGATGGAGATGATGATGATGGAGATGATAGAGATGATAATGATGATGGAGATGGTAGAGATGATAATGATGATGGAGATGATGATGATGATGGAGATGATGATGGTAGAGATGATGATGGAGACGATGGAGATGATAGAGATGATAATGATGATGGAGATGATGATGGAGATGGTAGAGATGATGGTGATGGAGATGATGATGACAGAGATGATGGTGATGATGAAGGTGATGGAGATGCTGCTGCTTCTGCTGATGGGGACATGGCAGCTCACACACATGTCCAGCAAGGTGTCACTGCAGGATTCTTGGGGAGAGTTTGGCGGTGTTCGGGTGCTCACAAGGGCTCTAGTAAAATCGGGGTACAGGTAAGGAAGGTGAGAGATGTGGGGAAACAGCAGCTGCCTTTTGGGGGGACCACCTGGGAGGAACTCCCCAGAGGATGAGGGGTGTCTGGTGTCTCTATTTGGGGGGTGGAGGGGGACACTCATTTTGTTCTTTAAACTTTCAAGCCTTCTGCAGTGGCTCTGCAGGTTTGTAGCTGGAGGGTCTCTGGGGCAATGTTCGTGCTGCGGCGTCTGGGGCAGTCTCTAGGCCTTGTGAAATGGGTGGGGTCACAGTAGAACCCGGTACTGGGTGGGTCCTGGGCATGCAGAGCCCCGACGCATGTGTGCAGGGTGCCCTCTGCTGGCTGTCGTGTGTCCCGTGGGTTGGGGCTGCCTCCTCGCCAGGCCTGCGCTTGATGACCCCCTGGAGAGCCCCGGGAAGGTGGGGGCCGGCAACGGTCTGGCTACACCCGCTTGGGCTCACCTCCCACTGCCCCCAGGGCACCCCTCACCCAGCTGGCTCCTGGGAAGTCATTCTGAGTGTCACAGGAGGACCTCCCCCAGGGACAGTCTCTCGGCAGCGATGGCAGAGGCAGCGTCTCTCGGGAGAATGTTTTTGCCGTTCCTTCTTCCCCAGCCGCAGCCCTGCACCAGCACCTGCCAGCATCGGCGCGCCGTTCCCAGGAAAGGGCAGGATTGGAGCCACGTTCCTGTCCGTCCACCCAGCACGAGGCCACCTTGACGGCTCCGCATGGATGTGGGGCCCCCTGGACTCCCTCCAGCCAACTTGGGTGGTTGGAGCCAGTCTTTGTGGGGTTGAATTTTTAATAATAGAGGGGCCCACAGGGCGTCTCTGAGACCCCCATAGCGCTGTAATTGCCGACGCAGGGTCCCACCGCACACCGGACGCCTGAGTGCACCTCGCTCTGGGACCCCGGCTGTCGCGGCTCTCCAGGCTCCAGTCCAGGCCCGAGAGTGACCACATCTGATGAGACGGCACTTCAGTCTGTGGCAGGACCTCCTGATGGACGCTGAAGGGGCTAACACCCCTCCCCGCTGCCCCCCGCTCTCAGTCAGCCGAGCGCAGGCAGGCGGTGGCCTTCCCAGCAAGGGGCAACTCCACGGGCGGTGTGCGGGCGCCACCCAGGGAATCTGTCGGAAACACAAAGGCACAGCCATGAAGCCCACCGGCATCCTCGCCATCTGGGGCTGGTTGGCTGCCCTGCTGGAGCTTTGTCCGACATGGATAGCTAGCGGGCCAGGGCAGGCTTCCCCAAGAACAAGGCCCTGAGTGCTGGCTGGCACGGACCCACTGAGGGGGCTCTTGCAGAAGGCTCTGGGCTCAGGGATACGCTCTGTGATCTGTAGACGCCAGGACAGTAGGTCTGGAAGCCCCGGGACCAGACTCCGAGCTGCACGGGAGGGTTCCAGAGCCCAGGCCGCTGGTCTGATGCAGGCTCATGTCTGAGCAGACGTGGCTCTCCGGGCAGGGTGTGTGCACACGTCCACCAGCGCTGGGAGAACACGGCTGCGAGCTTCATGGTTGCTGTGGAGATGACCTGTCCCCTCACAGGGAGACCAAGCACGGAGGACTCTGTCCTCACTCCATCCCGGCTTCCGCGCTGCCCCATCCGTCCCCGTGCTGGGCTGTGCTGGTGCGGCCGTCTCCCGTCTGCAGCCTCGGGAAGCAGCGTCTCCAAGGGAAGATGCCCCGGGCCTTGCTTGTTCCGAGGCCGCAGCTGCACGGACGGACGCAGTCTCACTCTCCGGAAGGGTGGTGACTGCAGGTAGGGCCAGGACTAGCGGGTGACTCAGACTGTGTCCTGCTGGGGGGGCGGGGGAGGAGGCTGGGGCCACCACCTGCGTGAGCCGTCGCCGGAGGCCTTGGGCCCTGCTCCAGGGGCTTCCTGTGAGAGCGCCCAGCACAGAGTGGCCGGCATCCGTCCTGGGACCTCCACCCAGGCCCCCGAGCGGGCTGCGCTCCTAGAAGCCCAGTCAGAGGCCAGCCTTTCCTCCCCCGCAAAGGTCCGTGCAGGTAAATGTGTTTTTAAAGCCTCGCTTAGGGAAGAAGGGATTGTGTCTGGTCTCGGGGAGCCTCTGGACTGTCGTGTGTCTGGGAGCGTCATCGCACCACCCCGGGACCCGGCGGGGTGCTGTGGCCACTCGGGGCGCAATGCCTGGAAGCGTCAGCAGGTGGCACCACGGCCCCGCGAAGGCGCTTCCCCCGCCGCGGCCTGAGCCCTGCCCTCCGTGGGCCTGGGCGGGGGCTCTCCGCGGGGGCTGGCCCGTCCCGGAGCGGCCCAGGGACGCGTGCCCGGCTCTGCCGTTTGCGGGAGCTTCATGCATCCGGACTCCCCCGCACACCCTAGGAGGGGGTCGCACGGTCCTGGGGTTCCGGAGTGGAAACCGAGGCACGGAGTGCTCGAAACCCAGCCGGCGCCTTCCTCTCAGGACGCCTGGGCAGTGTGGACACCTGAGCGCCGGCCGCCGCCCGTTTGCGGGGTCTGTGTCTTCGGCAAAGTGGCCAGAAGAGGGCGCCGGTGCCCTGCGTGGCTGTGCCCCCCACCCCAGCCGCGACCCCCACAGGCTTCGGGGCGGGTTGCGGGGTGCTCAGCAGGGGGCCCCAGGGCTGGCCGGCTCATCCCAGGGGCCTCCCTCGGGGGCTGGAGCCCTGCTGGCCGCCGGCTGTGATGGCAGCTCCACCTGCTTCCAGGGACCAGGCGGCCACTCTGGGGCGTCCCCCAGGGACAGGGGACCTCAGGGTCATCGTCCCCACGGCTGCCCCATCGGGCTCACGGTTTTCTGCCCATGGCTGCAGCTGTCCATCCCCCCCCACCAACGATGACACCACAGTCCCCTCCTCAACCAAGGTAGACCCCCCAAACCCCCTCCTCGGGGTCGGGACTCGCCTCCCTCCCTGACTGCCTGTCCCAGTGCCCTCTGGCCCCCGGGAAGGCCAGCCCGTCCGCCCTCAGTAGCATCTGGCCCGCTGGCTGGTCAGGACCCCTCAGAACACCAGGGCTCATTGGGAGGCGCTGGAAATCACATCCGGACGCAGAAAGACAGTGTGAGTGTTTCCTACACTGAAGCACGGCTGCATGTCTGGGGGGGTCCACACTGGGAAGGAGACGCCCACTCCGGCCCCCTCCCTCCACCACGGCACAGGCCACGTCCTCCTGGCACCGCGCGCCCCCCCCAGCTGTGCCTGGCTGACCCCCCGCCCCCCGTCCTCAGTCCTCGCCGTGAGTCCACGGGGCCCTGGGGAGACGGTCCTGGGTCCTCCCGGGCAGCCGGGACAGAACCCCGGCCCGGACCACACCCCTGCCTCGCGAGAGCGCACGTTAGGCGAGCTCCATGGCCGTTACCCCTTCCGTCCACCCCGTGATCTCTTACCCGTTTCTTCCCCAAAAGGAAATGTCTTTTTGTATTTTTACCTTTTGTATAATGAACAGGTTTTTGAAACCTTATTTCATTAAAATGATTGAAAAAACAGAAAGTGCAAGACAAAACCCTAAGTTCCCGGAAGAGCTTGGGTGCTGGGGCAGGGCAGGGAGGGGCCAGGTCCCTGGGGAGGAGGGTGATGTGGTGAGGGAGGGGGCAGACCTCTGCAGGGTCGGGGGCTCTCTCTCCTGTGGTCGAAGACCCCCAATTAGGAATTTCCCGTCTCTGCTGGGCTGGGGCCGTTATCTCTCTCCCAAACATGAGGGGATGCTCTGGCCTCCCCGCGGAGCCCCAGGACCCCCGCCCTCCCCTCCTCCAGGTTCTGCGGAGTCCTTGGAGGCCCGTCCTGCCAGGAAGGCTGTGGGGCCCAGTGCCCTTGGTCCCTTGGGAGTCAGCGAGGGTGCAGGGGGGCGGGGCTCTTTTCCCTCCCTGAGGTGAGCCCGGCCTCCTCCAGGCTCAAGGTGGCCTGTGCTGAGCCCAGAGGGCCCTGGAGAGCCCGTGACGTGACCCACCCGTCTGTCCGCAGAGGCCAGCTCGGGGCAGGCGGCCCCACGGAACCAGCTTTTCCGGCAGCCCCAGGCCCCCGGGGGGAGCAGCGCCTCGGGCTGGGGGTGGGCTGGGCTGCCAGGGAGAAGAGAAGGCCCTTCCCCTGGTCGTCTGGACCTTGACGAGAACGAGGGGAGAACTGAGTTCTTGTCTGAGGTCCACGTGAGCAGTGTGCGTTGGGCCCCCGTGCGACCAACGGCAGAAAGGCGGGGGGGGGGGGTAGGTTGGCTGAGGCGGAGAGTTTGGAACGGGGACACCAGCGAGACCCCCACTCTTTCTCATGCTCACACCCACTCCTTGCACCCCTCCCCTCACGCCCGCGGCCTCCTGAGCACACCTCGCCTGCTCCGGGAGTCCCACCCCGCCCCTGCCCAAGGCGCCAGAGCCCAGGACCAGACCAGTCCCCTCCCTGGGACCACGGGGAGGGGCCCCCGCTAGGCTCCCTCAGCACCACCCCGCCTCCACCAGCTGCTCCTGGACCCCCGTCTGGGCCCCTGGGCTGCCCTGAGGCCCCCTCAGCCCAGCCAAGGAGGGACAGGCCCTGGGGCCCAGCTGGCAAACCCGCAGGCCCCTTCCCGAGGCTGGCAGTTCTCTCAGGAGGTCCCGGCCTCACGGCCCCCCGCGGCCCCCCTGAGGCTCCCACGGCCCCACCCGAGGGACCCTCCCCTGGCCCAGGGCCGTCCCTGCAGCTGCAGCTGGAGCCCAGACCCCTGGGAAGCAGCCTGGGAGGGCCCCGCTGGAGGCGCAGGGAGGCCCTTGGCACCCTCCCCGTCCGCCCCTCCCCCCAGCTCCCCTGCACTTCCTCTGCTGGGCGGTGAGTCAGCAGGGAGCCCGGAGGCCTTCTCTGTCTGTCTACGCCCTCCCCAGACTTCCGCACTTCTGGAATGCTCTGCACCTGAGGCTCCCTCAGCATTTGCCCCCACCTCGCCCCACCCTCCCCACCCCTCCCCGCCCTCCCCGCCCCACCCCTGACTCAGCCAGGCTCTGCCTGGGAGGAGGCAGGACCGGGAGGCTGAGAGTTGAGCCTGGGGCCCACCTCCTCACTCTGGCCTGACTCCTCTGCCGCCCTGGCCATGGGGACTAGGCCTTTCTCTCCCTCTGAAAGTGGCTCCCCGGTGGGGGTGGGTGGGGGGGTGGACTGGGGGGTGCTGAGGGTGAGGCAGGAGGGGCTAGGAGTCACTGGGCCTTATGGCTCAGGCTGGACTTCATGCCAGTGGACACGGCCGTGGGGGTCCCAGCACCCCGATGCTGTGGGGCAGAGGGGGGCAGGCAGAGCTGGGGCACATCTGCTGTCCCCTCTTCACTGGCAGGAAAGAAACGCTCCCCGGCTTGGAGAGGGCAGAGCAGACCGAGGGGTCAAAGGGAGCAGGACCAGCGTGACCTGGATGGGGGGGCGGGCGGCCTCCTCCCCGCCCACCTGTAGCCGAGTCCCTGGGGAACCTCTGTGAGCCTGGGCTGAACCCTGGGGTGGGGAGAGAGCGGGTTGTGGCTGCTTCTTCCCACGGTGCTTATCTACAGGGTCCTCGTGGCACCAGCAAGACGGATGTCCTCAAGGCACCCAGCGCTGTGGCCAGCAGGGCCGTCCCCCTCCTGCCTGGTTGTGGCCCACGAGGTCAAACATCCTTCAGGCTTCCAGAGTGGGCGTCTGTATGCCAGGCCCTCGGACAATGCCCCTGCTCTCGGAGGCGACATCGTCTCAGGTCAAACGCAGACAGAAACCCCAGCATGGTCTGGAGAGGTGGTGGGGCTTGTGACTGGGGCGTGTCCTTCAGTGCTCGGGGACACTGGAGGCACCGTCCTTTCCCTAAACGCCAACATTAAGACAGGCTGGAATCCCACAGCCTGTCCACTGTTGGCCAGGACTCTGAGGGGCTTTGGGCACATCTCCATGGAAAGAAACCCCAAATTCCAGAGCCTCTGTTACTCAGAGACGTCAGCCCACGGGCTGACTCTGCGCCTTCCCTTTCAAACCAAAGGGCTCCTTCTCCTGCCCTGGGCCTCCCTGCAAACGTCTGGCAGAAGCGTTGACATTAGGGTCTGTCTTCAACGTGTCCCCAACAGCACTGAGAAGGGGGTCTGGGCTTCGTGCCCCTGCGGGAAAACACCCTGGCCCAGCCTGGGTCGCAGAGCAGCCCAAGGCAGAGTGGCTCACTCTTCCAGGGCATGGGGGTTGGGGCTGGGATGGGAGCCCAGACTGGGCCAGGCCCTTCAGGAGCCCTGGGAGACGTCCCCAGCCTGTCATCGTTCAGCTGAGGAACTTCCAGGTTCCCTGGGTCCCACACTTGCTCAGCAACAGCTCATAAATATTCATTTAGAAATGAAAGCTAATTGGTTGCCGATACTTAAATTATTTTCGTATTAAAAAGGTTTAGCTGCGAGGGAACACAGGGGCAGGGCGGACCAGAGACTGGGATGGCGCCGTGCCCTGCCTGGGTCTCCCATGGGATCTGGGTCCCCTCTCTTCCCCGACCCTTGGAGCCAGCTCTGGTGACCTTGGGGGGGGGTGCTGTGGGGGCACGGGTTGGCAGGGAAGACGGGGGCGCCCTAGGGGCACGGGCTGGCCGGGAGGAGCCGGGGTTGAGCAGAACAGCCCGCCCCGCCCCCCGGGCCTGCACAACAGGAGCGCATTCCCTTCCCGATTTTCAGCCCGTGTCTGGTCCCTACCCTGCTTGGTAAACACGGCCTCATGGGCGTGTCCAGCTGAACAAAGTGGAGAGGCCCCCGGTGACCGCCCTTCCTCTGGTGCCCCGTCATCAGCCCTGTGGGTGTTTCCCTTTGTCTCCATAAGATGCCCAGTGTCCGGCTTTTCCCTCCGTCTCTCTCCTCCTCCACCTCCTGCTTTGGGGAAGGGAGACACTTGGGAAGAACCTGGCCGGGCAGCCTTTGGGGGCCGGTTACATATCCGGTTACAATGCAGTGGTTTGCTGAGAACACGCTCTGCTTAAAAATGCACGCCTGCCGCACGCTCGCACACACACCTGCACCCACAGGCCGCGGGGAGGAGAGCAGGACGGGGATCGGAGGTTGGGGGATTTCACCAGCTTCATTTTAAATTCTGTTTCTGCCCCAAGTTTTAGGGGATCCACAATCTACTCTATTTAAGACTTGTTTACTTACTTGAGGGAGAGCGAGCGCGTGCGCCATGCGCGCGTGAGCAGAGGGAGAGGAGGCGTCCAGCCGCCGCGGGACTCGATCCCAGGACCCTGAGATCACGACCTGAGCCGAAACCAAGAGTCAGACGCTCTACCGCCCGCGCCGCCGGGTGCCCCGAGCTCCGCGGTGTTTTACTTCGCTCACACGAGTGTTTCTGATGGCAGCTCGCGTTTTTGAGCGCCTTCCTTGGGCACATGCCGCCTGTGCCCAGCTTGATTTATCGATGGGGCGTCCTCTCATGGACAATGACCCGCACCCACGGTCCCCAGGCTCTGCAGCAGCACAGGCTCACTTCACACCCACCCGCGACGTGGGGCAGAAGAGATGGGCCACAGTGAGTGCGGGAGGAGGCAGGGAAAGCGGACCCTCGCTCTGGGTGGGGAGGGACGCGGCCCGAGAGCGGCCGGGACACACAGCCTCACGAGGTTAAGTGAGAGTCCCTGTGACCCAGCCGCTCCGCTCCTAGACGTGAGCCCGAGAGAAACGGAAGCTTCTACGCGGGCACGCGGGCACGCACGTTCCCCGCAGCAGTGGTCACAGCGGCCAGAAGGGGGGCGCACGCTGCACGTGTGCTGGGGGATGGGCAGACCCATGCAACGGGGCTCAGCCCCACGGCAGAACACCACTCAGCCACCAAGAGGAACGTGCGGTGAACACACGCCACGCCGCGCCACAGAGGGACCTTGAGAGTGACGACAGAAGCCACGCGTGGTCGATCCCACTCACGTGACAAGTCCAGAACAGGTGAATGGCGGGTGACGGAAAGCAAGGCCAGCGGCCAGGCGTGGGGGAGGGTGAGGCAGGAGCAAGGGGCCTGGGGCAAGTGCTTGGCGGGGAGGTGACAGCCTCTTTCCGAGCGGACTGTGCCGACGGCTGTACGTGCCCATGAGCGACCCCCGATGAGCGACCCCCACTTCAAATGGCGGCACTGTACGGCACGTGACTTACAGCTCAATGAAGCTATTCTTTTAAGGGAGTTAAAAACAGGGCACCCTCCACAACCGTGAAAAAATGGACGGACGTGCTGGTAGGTGCATGAAAGGTCATTCCCGGCCCTCCAGAGCACCCAGCTGCAGGCCGGTCTCCGCTTCCAGTCAGGCGCCTCTAGCGACCACTGGCCGTGGCCATGACGGGCCACATCCTGCCGGGCCTGCCACGTGCCGTCCGGTCCCGCTCGCTGGGGTCCCACAGCTCCGTGCAGACGGTCTGCATGGCAGATTTCAGGAGACTGGATGTTGAGCGTGAGCGGGGCCAGGCCCTGAGCCACCCTGAGGCCCTTGGCCCTTTGCACCCACAGCCTTGAAAGGGTCCTCATAGTTGGATCGAGGAAGCTCTGCCCTGGGATCCTCTCCCAGGAGCCTGACCTCTTCCGATAAGGACAGACAAGCTCATCAAAGCTTGCTCATAAACACAAAACCATGGCAACCAATAGCGTGTCCCAAAGTCAGGAACAGCGAATTCCTTCTGAGTCCTGCCCCGGGACGTTGGGCAGCCATCGGAATCCTTTCAGTTTTGGACACATTTTGATGCATGAGAAAGTGTGTCGGAAACGGTTTTGTGTACAGAGCGATTGCACCAGCGCTCTCCGTGTCTGTGTGTGTGCACAACCCTCCCTGGGGGGGGACCCGACCTGACCGTGATTGTCTCTACCGGGTGTAATTACGGGTAATTCTAAGTTTCTTCTTTATGTATTTTTCTCCATTTTCCTAATCACGTATGATAAACAGCTATCACGTTTGTAATCCGAGCAGGACAGAAAGGGAACACGCACGACGGGGGGAGCAGGTGGTCCCGACGGGCTCCGGGCCTGTGTTTGAGGAACCACGGCTGGTTGGTCGGCGCGTGCACACGGGCTGCGCTCGGCTTGAGGAGGAGGCCGCTGCTGAGCGAGTTCTCAGCATGGCCGAGGTGCCGACCTGCCGTGGTGAGGCTGGGGTTGAGACCGAGCCTAGGGCAACCAGAAGCCCACGGTTCCCAGCCCCAAAGCCCACATTATCCCAAGCGTGAGTGTCCGAAAGGGGACCACGCGGGGCTGCTGCGGGTCATGTTCCTGCCGCTCTTCTCGGGGCTCGGTGGGCCCCGGACCCGTGTCCTGGATTCGTGGTGAGTGGGACGCCCGGGAGGTCGTCAGCAATCTCTCCTTCTCTGGGGTGTCCCATGGGGCCCAAACCCCAGGGACCCCTCAAAGGGCAAGAGCGGCTTTGGCTTCCCAGGACTCAGCTGGGGCTCGTGTGAACGAGGGTCTTTCCCCACATCCTGATTTCCCCTCAATGTCAAGGATGAGGGGAGAGAGAGAGGCAGAGACGGGGAAGGAGGGAGGAAGGATGCTGTAAGGAACGGGCTCCTGCGGTTCTTGGGGCCGGACAGTCCTAAATCTGGGGCCGGCCACAGGCTGCGCACCCGGGGAAGAGCTGAGCCCCGAGGCCTGGAGTGGGGGGCAGATCCCCTCCTCCTCAGGGACTTCAGTCTTCCTGACTTGGTGTCTTCAACTGATTGGACGAGGCCCACCACGTAATGGAGGGTATTCAATAATAGAAAAATTATAGATTGGCCTCTGTCCCCGTTCCTGACACAGAGGTCCTAAGTCCCTCGGAATTTCCTGCTGACAGGAGTGTCTTTTGTTCTAATGAGGTGACTCTGGGTGGGTTCCCGGATGGGGGCCGGTCACCAGAAAGACCACGCTGTGGTTAGAAGCTTGGACTCTTCGTCCTTACAGCCCGGCCATCCTCTGGGAAGGGGAGAGGACCGGAGACCGAGTGAATGCTCAGTCGTGCTCGCTGTAGAACTCTGCGACGGAGGCGGCTCTGAGGGCTTCCGGGAAGGCGGGCACACCCGTACGCTCGGGGGAGCACGGCCCAGCCCCGCCTGGACAGAAGCTCCTTTTTTGTAAAAGAAATAGGTCCCCGTACGTGGGAGCTTCCCTGTGTTCTCTGAGCTCTTGGAGCAAAGGAGTAAATCCGGGGCTGGGGGTGGTCCAGGGAACCTCCGATTCGCCACGGGCGGGACGGACGCGGTGGGGGACTGGGAGCACCAGCAGCTGGCATGTGGAGAGGGGCCACCTCCGGGGACCGAGCCCCTAACCTGGGGGTCTGCCCCAGCTCCAGAGGACTGTTGGGCCGGCCGGAATCTAGGACACCAGCTGGTGGCGCAGAGAGCCGCTCTGGTCAGGGAGAAGCTCACGCAGCTGGTGTCGGAGAGGTGACACGTGTGTGCCAAAGAGGGGCGGGGAGGGGTGATGCGTGGACAGGAGGGAGGGGAGGGGAGGGGTGAGGTGTGTGCATGAAGCAGAGTCAGGGGCGGCTTCTCCTGGGCCGGGCGCTCTGCCTCACTCAGGCTGCCGATGGTCACGTTCAGTCTTGCCTAAAGCCCCCTCACGTCACAGCCGAGCTCACCAAAGAGCCAGGCCCCGAGGCCCCGTGGAGCCCAGGGATGAGTCTCCCCATCGCAGCAGCCCAGCCTAGAGGGCCACGGTGCCCCGCCCGGACCACAGGTGATGGGGTTCCATGTACCAGCCGAGAAGGACCGGGGCCCCTGGTCTCTGGCGGCAGCCCTGCCCCCTCCTGCCAGACACAGGCCACAGGCTGAGCCCCTACCCTCGCCCCCCAGGCACCCGCAGGCACCCAGCCCTGGGCCATCCTGGCCTGTCGCTCCATTGTGCCCAGCCTGCTGCCCAAGGTCCCTAAATTAATCTGAATTAATCTGAACAAGGACCACGGTTCTGCTGCTGCTTCCGGCACTGGTAGAGTCCACGCGGAATTCCACTGGGGGACGGAAGAAGGGCGCCTCCCTGTCTCCTCCCCCAGGCCCGGCGGCCGTGACCACTGGTGACCGGAGCCTGAGGGCCTCCAGGCCTGCAGACAGGTTTCCAGCAGAAAGGGACTTCCCGAGGGGCAGCCTTAGGCACGGGCAGGGAGAGGAGGTGGGGGCGGCAGCCCCGTGCAGGGTCGCTGACTCCCTGCTTGTGTTTGTTCAGTGTGACCTCACGGGGGAAGCAAACGTGTTTGTTGGGAATGTTCGCGTGACCCACGTGTACATCCCACATGCACACGCCGCTGAGCACGGCGGAGAATCTGTGTATCGACTCAGGAGTCTCTTCCGGGTCGGGGTCCGCGGCGGGAGGCCGGCCCCCGAGGGTCGTGGGGAGCAGAGCAGTGGTGGGGAGGCTGGCAGGGAGGCCCCCACCCCGAACAGAAGCACCGTTTCCCACCCAGGACTCCTCCTCTCTTGTCCCTCCTTATGCCCGGATCCCTGCTTCCTGGGGGCCAGGGCATAGGCTGTGGCCACATCTGCTGCCGATCGCAGGGTCCCTGGGCCCCCGTCTCTGTGCTTTCAACACGGTGGGCCGTTTGGAGCACCCCAGCCCTGGCCCTGGGAGGTGGCTCCCACCCAGCCCTTGGGTGGGTCCAGGCACTCTGGGGGCCTCTGCTGGCCAGAGCTCCCTCCTGACCGGGCCTCCCTGCTCTGCGCCCAGCCACGGGCCTGCGGGATGGGGTGGCTTCCCCTGGTGCCAGGCATGGACGGGAGCAGAGGCCCCAGCCACAGAGTAAGACGCAGAAGCTGCTTTAGCGAGCGCTCGGCTCCCGTCTGGTCTCTGGCCCACTCCTTAACGGGGGCCCACAGGCAGGGCCCGGGATGGGGCGGGGACTCCCCTGGGTTCCTAGTGAGGCTAGAACCCGAGCTTCCTGCCAGGGACCTCCAGGCCTGTCACCACGGAGCCCCAGACGGTCTGCCACAGTCCTTCCCGCTCGCCCAGGGGAGGGGCCGCACACACCCACAGACCACAGAACGGGCTCCTTCCTGGGGGTGTTCCTCTTCTCCTGGCACCAGCAGGAGCGACCTGTTTACCTTGTGTGGTCCCATCATTGACATGCAGATGGGGGGGTGCTGGGGGCAGAGGAAGGCCTGAGGGGTGTGGCATCATGTATGTCCCAAGGGGGGCCTATGACCTGCACGCCCACCCCGTGACCCCCGCACATGCCCCAAAGCCACTCCTCAGAGCCCGTGGGCCAGGGTGTGGTACCCCACGGGGACTCGAACTGGTGGGGGCCTCCTGGCTTCCCTGGGGAAAGGGAGTGGGGGAGGGAGAGGCTGAGCAGGGGCTGGGAGGAACCGAGGGGAAGCTGGGGCTGCTGGGCTTTGAGGACCACCCAGGAACTGGAGGACCCCTGCCCCGCCCCTCAGGGATCACACCGCCCACCAGGCCAGGCTGGGGCTCAGCCCCAGCGACCACATAGGCTAACCCTGCTGTCGTTTGCCAGTGGGAGTTGGCCGAAGGCCCAGGGCAGGCGGGGAGCTGCGAGAACCTTCCCAGGTCGACCCTAGTGCTCCGTAGGCCCCACTGCCCGTCCTGAGTCTCCAGGCATGAAGAGACACAGTCACGCAGCCCCATGACCCCCAGACAGACCCAGGATTCTCAGACACACCACCCAAGACCCACAGCCACAGACGCTCCCTATGCAGATGTCCTCACCGACCCACACCCCCACTCTCTCGCTCACACAGGGACACGCACACCTACCCTCGTGGCATCTGCGGCTGCACCACCCCCCAGCGGCAGGCAGGCCCTGGCAGCCGGCTCTGGTTTCCTAGGAAACCACGCCCCCATGATCGCCACAGAGTCCCCCCCCCCCCCCCCGCGTGAGCCAGATAAACCCCCTGGAGCCCGCCAGGGCCTCAGGCTGCAGGTGGGCACAGGCTGAAGGGAGAAGAGATGACATGCGGGCGGAGGGAGCCCGGTGGCCCGGGCCAGGCCCCGAGAGACCGCCCGGAGTCCCCATGAACCCCAGGCTCTGATGGCCCGGAGCCCGGTCCTGCCCTTGCCCAGCCACGTGGCTGCTGCCCCCATCAGCAGTGCCCCCGGGCAGGACCCCTGTTCTCAGATGCCAGCTCTTCTGGAGACAAAGCCATTTCCTAGAGAAGCAGGGGAGCAGGAAGAAAGCAGGCCACGAAGTCCTGCTCCCCCTGGAGAAGGGACAAGGATGGCCAAGCTGGGCTGTGGTCGGGGACACTTTAGGAAAGGGGGGTCTGGACGGGAGCCTCATTACCCAGGCATCCCGTGGGCCTGCACCTTTGCTGGGGCCAGAGGAAAGACTGCTGCCGAGGCTGTGTCCACATGCTCGTGGAGGCCAGACAGGGCATGAGGGACAGTCCTGCTGTCCACAGGCCCCGGGCTTTCGGGGCGAGGCTTTGTGGGCTCGCAGCTGACGTTCCCTGCAGACGCAGCTGGGCTCAGCTGACCCGTGCCTCATTCCGGGCACCGAGGCTGGGGGCTGTGGGCAGCAGAGGACAGCGGCTGCCACCCAAGGTCCGGAGCCAGAATGCACCCGGACTCTAGGGCAGCCGTAACCACTCCCCGAGCTGGCAGTGCCAGATGGCCATCCAGCGCGTCCCAGCGGAGACCTGCACAGAGCACAGAGCCTGTCTGCAGCTCGTGTTTCTGAGGCACTGTCCCCGGCCCACCTCCCACCCCCCACCCCTCCCCACCCGTGCAGGCACCACCGTGGACCACGCCGTCCAGGCCGCCGGCTCAGGGAGACAAGGCTGTGGAGCCAGGGAGACCTGAATTCAAATCCTGGGGCTATAATGGAGTCGCTGGGGGGCCGCTCTGAGTCATTGCTTCCCCACCTGTGAGACAGGCCAGCCTGGGGGACTGGAGATGGTGTGTGTCACCACGTGAGGTTGCACGCAGGGAGCGGGTGCCGTTCCCAGCGGCTCACTGAGCAGAGCTGAATGCACAAGTGCCCAGTGATGACGGGCCCCTCGGACCCAGCAGCGCTGGGAGTGTTTACACCAGGGAACCTGACAGATGCTGTAAACCAGAGTTTTTCATGCCCCCAGGAATCAGCTCTGGAGCAGACCATGGGTCCGCCTCTGCTCTGCTGTGGTCCTCGCGCTCGACACAGGCCATGAGGCAGACACGGCCGGGAAGTCACCCGACAGGCCGGAAGTAGGCTGCCTGGTTTGAGCAACTTCGCCAAATCATTCTGGAGCTCGACTCTAGGGAGAGGCGGGTGCCTGGTGAGGCGGGTGCCCGCCCCATGCTGTCGTGCCTGCCGGTGAAGATCTGCCCAGTCCCAGGCCCGGGAGTGCCCCGACATGGACAGGCCCCTCTGCCAGAGGCCAGGCCCGCTTCGGCGCCTGCCAGTGCACAGGTAGGACCGAGCGTGCCACGGCCTCCCTCTGGGGCTTTCTGTGGGCCCCAGGGGCCCAGGCATGGACACAGGGGCAGGTGGGTGCTCGGCTGAGAGCTGGGGCAGGCTCAGCAGACCAATGTCCTTCCCGCCGGGGGAGTTGGCACACGCTCCCCGGCTTGCCCTTTGGCTCAGAACCAGGCCCCATGCGGGGGTGCAGGCAACACAGAAGGGACAGGGATGGCCAGAGGCTGAGCCCCTGGGGCACAAGTGGACACTCAAGGCCACTCTCCCTGTAGCCCCCAGAGTGAGGTGCTCCCCTCCTCCGGGACTGAGCATCCCTCAGGGCAGCACACATGTCCCAAGCCCTGGGGCAAGCGTGATGGGAGCCAGGCCCAGGCCAGGCCCCACCTGCTCAGCAGGGCTCCTCCCAGACCCCCGCACTCCAGTTTGCATTGCTTCGTTTGCTCCGGGCGTCTCAGCTCACAGGCGCAGAAGGAGTCACCCGGGGATGGGCCCAGGGCAGGTGCACAAAGGTCTCGGGCTCACCCACGGGGATCCCTGCAGGTGTGCGTGCGGCTCCCCCGGTGCTCGGGGAGCTCCCGCAGCCCCGGGAAGACATCACTGAAGTGCGGCCTCCACGCCTGTTCTGAGGAGGGACATTCATCACACACCTCGGGAAGCCTGGTCAGCTCCCCCGAGAGCCCGTCTCGCCCATGCGAGGTCTGGAGGCCGCTCGGAGCCGCGGGGCTGAGCCCACTTGGCCGCTTGGGGTGGTGCAGAGTTTCGAAAACCCGTTTTCTCTTCCTGTTGGCATGTTTTCTTCTGACTTCACATGCATTCGGTGTCTTTTTCTAAATCAAGGGTCCTTAATTCAGGGGGTCCGTGAACTTGGACCGAAGAAAATGACACCTTTATTTGCACTAACCTCCAAGTGAAATTTAACATGTCCTTCCACTGGGAATGTCCGCGGTCCGGGGGATGTTGTCCCTCACCAAAAGCGCAGACTCATCTGCGTGGCTGTGCATGCCGCCCCCTTCAAACGTCCGTGCTCAAAACCGCGGCGCCTCTCGCACGCGGGAGCCCACGTGGCACCGCGGCGCAGTCTGCTTCTAGCGTTTGGATGATTGTTTCAGAATAACGGCTCTCGGTCATTCGTTGAAAACATTAATGAACGGAGGAGCAGGGGATTTGCAGGGCAGTGAAACGATTCCATGGGACACCGTCATGGTGCACGTAGGTCACGGGCATTTGTCCAAACCCATGGATCAGACGGGTTCGCACAGTGAGCCTAGTGTGAACGTCACGGTAATGTCTCAGTGCTGGGTCGTCGACTACAACCAAGCAGCACATTCATGGAAGGCGTGAAAAACAGAGAAGCCCGTGTCCTGGGAGGGGGAAGCTCTACTGTTTGCCCAAACTGCTCTCAAATAGAAGGTTCGTTAATTTTTTAAAAATTTACTAATTATGAAAACAATTGTCCCCAGGCTGCCAAAGCCTCCCCCCGCCCCAGGCACTGCAGGACCTGGGGACTGCCAAGCCCTCGCCGGCTCCTTGCCTCCTTGCTGGAGAGTGGGGCGGAACGTTCCGGGACCACTGCAGGCCTGGGCCCCATGGCGGGACAGCCACGGGACAGCCACGGGACAGCAGACCCCAGAAGGAGCGATGGCGGAGAAGGCGCGGTCTGTGTTGACGTGGGCACGCAGGCCCCCGGCATCCGGCCACAGCCCCCCAAGACATGCCCAGAACCTTCCAGTCCCAGCTTTGCAGATCTGAAATTCTTGGTTAATGCTTCCCGTTCTGAATGCACACGTGGTTTCCATCTCAGCGTTGCACTCAGAGTAATTAGACCAGAAAGCTCGTTTCTGAAAAGAGACAAGGCGCGTGCGCTTGCACTACCGTTTCCCGCCTGCGCATAGTCTGGACACCGCGCTGGCGGGCGAGCATGGCCACTCCCGGCAAGCAGCGACCCAGCACGGAGCCCTGGGGAAAGAGATTCACCCTCTTGCGGAAGGCCATCCGCAGTTTGGATGTATAGCTCTGGCAGGGTTTCTTTTTCCATTTTAAATCCTGGAGCCAAATTCAGTTTAACAAGCTAAATGATTAGCCTGCTTAGGAGCTGATGTGTTTAAAGTTGGAACGTAACACATTAAATATTTTAAGGAAAAAGAGGCACAATATGTGAATCAGAAAGCAAGGATTCCTCTAGAACTCAGTCCAGAGTGACGGTGTCTTTGGGATGCACATGTCCAGCTGGGCGTGCCCTCCACGTCCCCGCCAACGTCACATGCCAGGTCCCTGAGGGTTTGACGTCCGCTGCGAGATGGTGGTGGGGACATGGACGGGCCCGGAAACACAGCGGGCTCAACCAGGGAGACCGGTGACAGGAAGGACCCATCAGGGGAACAGGCACCTGTGGGGGGACCCAGCTGGTGCCTGAAGGAGCATCCTGCAGGATAGGGGAGGGGTGGCGGGGGAGGTGGGCACGTCTGTGGGATCCCGAGTGTGCAGGGTTTTGAGGTCCTTCAGTCAGCGGACGGGGGATGAGAACCAGCGAGACGGCCCAGGGCCCTTCATCTCTCCAGCTAGAAGATGTGGGCACTGTGGTCACTGGCAGGTCCCTTGCATGGCAAAGACCCCCAGCCATGGTGAGGACGTGATGTGTGTTTGCTCTGCCCCCTCAACCCCATGGCCCCCAAGAGCACCCGAGCAGGACGCATGGGATGGATCCTGCGATCTACAGGGGAGAAGCCAGCTGTCCCGGGGCCCAGGACCCCACCTTCCCACCGCGTCTGTGGCACAGCACCCTGTGCCCATCGTGGAGACGGGCTGCCCCAGGGCCCGACCCCTGTGCAGCCTCACACGGCCCCATGTGGCCGGGTCACAGAGCCTGTGGGGTCCGAGGGCTGGGGCGAGGGGTCGGCCTCCAGGATGAGCCTTAGCCTCAGTGCCGAGTCCCATCGGCAGCGCCCTGAGCGAGTCATGCCCTCCGGGCCTTGGTTCACCAACTGAACAACAGGCAGCACCCCAGGTTGCCATGGGGACCAGAGAGGGGACGTCATCGCAGAGGACCCGCACAGGAGGCTGGTTCCGGGGGCTGCTCGGCAAGTCCGGGTCCTCCTCCAGCCACAGGCCCCTTCTGTCACAGAAGCAGCCCCGAGACCCGCCTCCAGCCCCTCCTCAGATTCCCCGCAGCCGGTAGCGGCGTCCCTCTGCCCCGACGGGCTGGTCTGGAGAGACACCGAAAGCCCAGCCGTCCCCCCATGGTGTCAGGTGGGAGCCATGCGGCCACGAGCTGTGAGCCGAGGGCCCCACCGTCCTTCTCCTCAACACAGGTTCGACCCGTAAGGGCCTGTGCTATGGAGACCCCAGGCCCGGGCCCCGAGAGCCCATGTGGGCTCGGTGGTGCTGGTGACTGCAACACATCCAGGCAGAGGGGGCACTGGGGACTAGGCCGCCGACAGCCAGGGGATGGGCAGAAACGGTCCCCTGGCTGGAGGCCCTCAAACAGGCAGCAAGACGGTGGCCCCGGAGAGTGGAGTGGGCCCTGTTCCTGACCCTCAGCCGCGGCCCAGAGCGGGGCACGGGGGCCCCTGCCGTGGAAGAGCAGGGCTGAGGCCGGGACCCGGCACGTGACGGGAGCCCGTCTGCTGCCCTCCTGTCCTCCCCAGGCCAGCCCGTCCCTACCAGAAGCAATGGCAGCCGGCCAAGGGGCCAGCGATGACAACCAGACCTGTGGGAAGTGAGGGTGCTGGTGACTTGTCGGGGGCGGCGCTGGCTACTCTTCCTCCCGGTGTCTGAAGGGGCCTGTGGGGCTGGGGGCTGAGGGGCTATGGGGAGCCTTCCCCTGCCCTGGGCATCTGGCCCAGGAGCTTCCAGGCTGGGTCGGCTGCTCCTGAGACCACGCTCGCCCCGTACCCTCGAACGGTCCACTCGAAGGCTAAAGGGACAGACTCCATCCATAGGGGTTGGGGAGGACAGGCTAGGGGAGGCCCAGCCGGCCCTGTTCTCAGAGCAGACCAGCTCCCACAGGCGGGATGCACGAGAAGCCAGGACCCAGAGTGGAAGGATCCTGGGAAGGCTCCCTCTGGCCTCCCTGATACCCCCAGCTTCATAGCCCATCTATACCCAGGACCTCATCGCACTGAGCAGGCCAGCCCCTCTGGCCCAGGCATGCTCCCGGGCGGGGTCCCGCTGCGGAGAGGACCCCCCCCTCCCAGCTACCTCCTACAAGCTGGCGGGAGCCTTCCTCCTCCCCTGAACCTTTCCTAGAAAGCCCCCAGCGCCTGTCTCCAGACAGCTCCCCTCCCCTGGGATGCCCACCTGCTTCCTGCTGCCTTTGTGCTGGGCCCCATCCAGGTGTGGGACGGGTGGGGGAGCAGGGCACCTGGATGTCGCCAGGGACCAGCCCCTCCCCAGCTTGGGGGGCCGGCACCGGGTGTGGGCCCTTGCCCCCCAGTCCCCGGGAAGAACAACTATCATACAGACAGGCCTGCTGTGGGCTGCTGTGAAACCGAAGGGACAAGAAACCGTGATTAATTTGCTGCTTAGAGAAACAGCCTCAAAGACTGAAAAAAAAAAAGCTGCCTTCCCTTTTAATTAGAAGCGCTGTCCGCCCCTGCACGCCCAGTGGCCAGTGCCCCACCCCCCATGCCAACAACGCTCCTGGCTGGGGAGGGCTGGGGAGGGGGACTGAGGCTGGCTCTCATCCACCGCTTCGGCGGGGCCGCCTGGGGGCCACGCAGGGCTGGCACTGAGCCAGCGGGCCGCTGGAGACCCCAGGCCACGGGCGGGACTGAGTGACATCGGCAGATTGAGGGACCAGGAGTCCGGCCTGAGGGCTGTCCGGGACCAGGCTGCAGCCTGTAGGGTCCCCGCCGGGAGGGGGCCGGGGGCCAGGGACAGGGGCCTGGGACTGCTGGCCTGTGTCCTACAGGAGCCCTCGCAGGGCTCTGGGGTTCCGGGCCAGGATGCCCAGGAGCAAACCCCCACATGCTGGTGGCCCGGGGGGCTGGCTGTGCCGCACTGACCTGCAGGCGCCAGGCCGGGAGCCGGGCCAGGAGCTGGGCCAGGCGGGGGTGCGGAAAACGCCCAGTCCTGGCTGCGTGAGGGCCTCCAGCTCAGGGACCCTGAGTCCCCAGCACTCCATTTGAGACACGTGTTTCTCCAAGGAGCCGTGCCTGGCTTTTCAAGAACGCCCTCTCTCTGCCTTGGCAGTGCCCCTGGCCCCCAACCCAGCCGTCACCTCCCAGTGGGCACCGCAGCCCTGGGCACCCAAGGTCTGGGCTCAGCCGGCGGGGAAGACCTTTGGGCAGCTGTGAGCACAGAGGGTCTGGGTTCGGCTGGACCTGTGGAGCGAGGGCAGGGAGGGGGCTTCTTGGGAGGGGAGGGCAAGGGGAAGATGGTACCGACTCTCCGTCCCCGAAGCACACCCCCGCCGCAGCCTGCGGGACCCACGTGAGGGCTTCCCCCAGCGGGGGGCCGTGGGGCGAAGGCCCGGACAGAACAGCTCCTTCCGAGGGTCTCGTTCCGGGGAGGTCGCGGCTCTGCGCCCCCCCAACTTGGAACAGTCAAGGCCGGAACCACAGGAGCCAGGAGGAAAATGCCCCCCGCCGGCACAGGCTCCCAGCCTGGCCTCGAGCCGGGCTGCTGGCGCAGCGGGGCCCTCAGTGCGCTCCGGTAAAGCCAGGGACAGGCCAGGCTGTCACGGTCCTCCCTGGGGTGCCCCTTGGCTGGAATAAGCCGGCCAGGAAGCCAGGAGACGGCAGGCGTCCCTGGAGGGACGGAGAACGAGGCTGCCCCACGCAGGGGAGCCGCAGGGAGCAGGCAAGGAAGGGGGTGCACCCCCAGCCCTCACCCCGGGCCACCTGCTCCTCAAAGCTGCCATGTCCCTCCGCAGGCGTCCTCCCCGACCCCCGGGACACCCCCGGGAGGGCCCGGCGCAGCCTCTGCGCCGACCCTCCTTTATTCTCGCTCACGTTTCAACAAAGAGCAGAAACCATTTTCTGTTTCTCTTTTTGGTCTTTAAAGTGACAGAAAGGAGAGAGGAGACTGTTCGTACACACGCGGGGCCAGGTTGCTTTCCTGTGGGCGTCTGAGTGGTCCCCGAGTGGCAGCCGCCCCAGGCCCACAGCGCGGGCAGGGGCGGGGGGCACGGCGGCCCCCGAGGGCAGGTGCTGGGCGCCAGGCAGGACCCCGGCTTTGGGAGGGACGTAGGGGAGGCAGGCTGCCCGGTTCTCAAGGGCACAGAGACCCCGCGCTGGGCCTGGCCCCGAGGCCTGACACTGGGGTGCTGCTCCCCACTCTGCAGGCGAGGTGGCAGCAGTGGGGCTGTCGCTGGGCTCCCGGAACTTCACAGCCCAGAAGACCCGGAGTCTGACGAGGGGAACAAATACATCCAGCAGAGGAGCCCGTGCCCCGGGGTGCCATCCTCCGCGCGGGACACGCCTGCTTCTCTCTGGGGAACCGCAGGCAGGCGGACCCCTGGGCCAGGCATGTGTCTGCACGCAGCTGGCTGGAAGGCATGCGGGTCCCTCGGACGGAATGGGGGATGTGGAGGGCACCCCAAAGTCGGAAGTTCCAGAACAGCCCAGCTGTGCTCTCATCGTCCATGACCTTGAGGGAAGCAGAAAAGGAGAAAGGTCATCTCGGGGTCAAGTACTAGGGGACAGGCCCCCGAGGGTCGCAGCACCAGGTCACAGCACCGACCGCGGGCCATGTGAGCCATATCTCTCAGGCTCTGTGCCTCGCCAGGGATCCCCAAGGACCCGCAGCTCCCAGTGGCCCTCATTACCCCAGGATTCCCACCTCCCTGGTGCCCGCTGTGCCTCCTGGCTGGGCCCCCCAGCCCTGCACCCCATCTGAGTCCATCCCCCCTCCCAGGGGCCCTGAATTTCCCAGAAAAACGGGCAGGATCATTGACTAATTGAAAGCCCAGACCACGGGGCTCCCCGTGCAGCACACAGGGGTACGGGGGGGGCCTGTTCCAGCTCCGTCCTGCTGCTCATGGCCTGGGAGGCTGGGGAAGCCAATGGCTGTCACACGGCCCTGGGGCTCACAGCTTCGAAGGACCCCAGCGTGCTTCCATCAGGGTATGCAACTGACGTCGCCGGAGAGACACGCCCTCCCAGTTTGGGGGAGCTCTCTAGAGTTGGGGGTAGACGGCACCGCGATCGAAACATCACAGGATAAGAAACGGCAGGAAAGCACATCATTTCAGACGGCGGAGACGAATTCTCTCATCACACACTGTCTGTCACTAGGGGACTTTCCGGTCTGCAAGCACGAAACACCGACACAAACAAAACTCCAATGAGAAGAGCTTCCGCTCGGGCCTCCTGCTCATGCGCAAGCAGAGCCAGAGCCCTCGTCCGTTTTCACGGAACAGACCCCGGAGGCAGAGCTGCACGGAGAAACCCTCGTGCCTTCCCCTGCCCTGCCGCGGCACTGGGCTCCCCCACGCTGGCCCAGGGCAGCAGGGGTCAGGTCCCCTGGCCAGCCCTGTGCCCGCCGCATCTGCCCGGGGGCCTTGCCTGGGCAGAGACAGGGGGTAGGAGCCGGGAGGTGATTTCGAGGAGCTGGAGCCCAAAGCAGCCCCAAGGACGAGGCCAGGTGGAGGGGACAAGGCTCTGACCTCCCCAGATGTCCCCGCACAAGGCCGCTGGCTACGGGACAGGGTGGACACGTTGGACGGTGCCCCCTGCAGTGTCACCGAGGCGGGGGAGCACTGCCCATCCTGGCCTGGACCCACCTTCAGGTTCCTGGGGGCCCAGGAAAGACCCAGGGGGCAGAGAGCGGGGAGCAACCACCCCACCTGTGAGCGGCCTTGGGGAGTGGGGGAAGGAGGGACGGCCCGACCTCGTCCTCCTCCTCCTCCTCCTTCTCCATCCACAAGGGCCAGGATTCCAAGGAGCAAACCAGGCCCCCTCGGCTGCAGCAAACCAGGCTCCCAGCCCCAGGGTTTCAGGGGGTGGGACCAGCAGGCCCCAGGCGGGGAGGAGGGCCAGTGGGCACAGAGAGGAGACAGGCAGCATGAAGACAGTGGTGACCACGGCCCCCATCACCTGGGGGGGCAGGGGGCGGCTTCCCCAGATTATTACCATTTTGACAATAACCCCGGGGGAAGCCGTCACCTCCAGCCCCCACCTTATAGACAAGGGGCTGAGGCTCAGAGGGGCTCCAGAGCTGCCCAAGGTCACTCGGCTAGCTTCGAGGCCAGCCTCAAACCCAAGTACCCCAGGGCAGCCAGAACAAAGCACCACAGACTGGGCAGCTCTAAACAGAGTCCCTCCCACTGTCCTTGAGGACAGACATCTGGGATCACTGAGGTGTCCCTGAGGCAGGCAGCCCCGTCTCTAGGAGACCTGAGAAGGGGGCCCCATGAGGCCCAGGCCTCCCTCGTCGTGCCCCACCCCCAGCGTCGCTGGACCACAGGCTGAGCACAAGCAGTGAGGGGCCCCCACGTGACAGGTGCCTCTGCTGGAAACAGCCCCCCCCCAAGGCCAGGCCTGACCACATGCCCTGCAGGGAAAGCTGACTGCGTCCAGACTAGCTCTACAGTCCCTCGGCCTGTGAGGGACAAGGCCTGAGCAACATACACTCAGCGGGCAGAGCTTTCTGCCCTGCCCTGGTGCGTAGTCCCTTCCCTGGCCAGGCAGAGGCCCTGACTGGTCCCCGAGGAAGTGACCCCCAGAAGAATATGACCCTCTGTCACTGGGTAGGGTCCACTGGGGGCAGCCTCGGGGAAGCTGGGTGAGAGCGACGGTCACTGTGCATGGACTGGACGGGGGCGCTGGATGGCCTCCCCCACCTCCCCGAGCCGCACCCCACTCCGGCCCGACACTGAGGACGGCAGACTCCGGCGACCGGAGCAACAGTCCCTTCCTGAGCAACTCTCTCCGGATTGCGCCGATCCGGCTCCCACCAACACTTTACCTCTCCCTGCAGGGGAGCAGCTGGGACCCCCCAGGCCGTTCCCGCTCCAGGAGGGGTCCAGCTGGTGTCGGGCAGCCCCAGCTCCGCGATCCATCCACAACCCCGGGGAGTGGAGCTCAGAGGAGAAGCGGTGAGGACGGATGAGGAGAGGCGTCAGGGTCAGGAGGGCCCGGCCGGTCCCGGGGGAGCTCCCGGGGGTCGAGGGGCAAGCGCCTCCAGAACGCCGCGGCCACCCCTTTCCACTGAGTGTTTCAGGGGCTCCCACCAAAGGCAAGCAGGCATCGTGCCACTCAGCTCCCGGAGGTCATTAAAACTGCCCACGCCCCTTTCCACGACCGATCTCTGGAGATGTCCGGCACATCCATCAGCCGCTGTCCTCACTAGAAAAACGCACGGTCGACCCGAGGGGAGGCAGCCAGGGCACCCCGTCTCCCGGCAAGAGAAACACGGGATTTGAGTGACCCAAGGAGGCTGCTTGTCGCTGGGGGTGTGCCGGGGGCGGCCAGCGGCTCCTGGAAGCCCTCCCGCCTGGCGGGGCCTCCGGGAGAAGAGCAGGTGTTCCCGGGATTCTGGAGACGGCCAGGCAGGTCCCCCGCTCCGCTGTCACTGGCCAGCCAGGAGCCCCCACCACTGCCCCCAGCATAAGCAGGGCCTTGGCCAACTCTCTTCTTTCCTCCCGCACCCGCTAGCCGGTCCCCCGCCCCGAGCACCCCAGCCCCCGCTGTCCCTCCAACCCCGCCCAACTCGGAAACAATGGGAAAGGTGAGGTCACTACACAGGCCCCGGCAACCGCACCAAGAAGAGCTCATTTTTCCTGGGACTTCCTGGGCGGGGACGCCCTATTGGCCAGCAGGCCACCCCACCTGCTCTGGGGAGGACAGGCTGCCCTGGGGTCTCTGGGCAGGGCTCTGGCTCCTGCATTCACCACGCAAGTGCTCTGACCCCCTCCCCCCGTCTGCCCCTCATGGCCCCAGCGGACCGCACAGGAGCTGCGTCCCCCACAGGGCCCTGAGGCTACCTCCACGGGCCCCACTGTTAAGGTCGGCTCAGGCCGTTCTGTCCGCCTGGCTGGGTCCTCAGGTGGGGCTCGCCGAGAAGATGGGAGTAACCGGGAGGGCTCTCCCATGGGGGCACAGGGCAGGAAGCATGGTGCCAGCCGGCCAGCGCCCAGGCCCCAGGACAATGACCAGACCTGCTGCTCTCCACGCTGAAGACCAGAATGAAGGCGGCCTGCATCCCCGACCACAGCCTTCTGCCCACAGCGGCGCGGGAGCCACAGCCATGCTAGAAGCGTGTACCCCCAGGCACCGCAGACAGAGCAAGACCGGGCATCGACCACATCCGCCATCCTTATGGTGTGTGTGCAGAGTCCCCAGGAGCCAGAGAGGCACCCAGCACGTGTGACACTGTCTCTCATAAGTGTCTACCATACATCTTGGACCTGTGACCGCATGTCCAGACCCAAGAGCTCCCAGCACGTGGCCTTCCACGAGCCACACACAGGAGCTCTGCCACCGGGCCTGTCCCTCCAGCGTGGCTCTTGGCCGAGCATGGCCACACCCTCAACTCTGCTGAGACCTTGGCCATGGCCCGAGCACCCCGCTCTACAGGACCAGGGCCTACATCCCCTGCTGGGTCCCCATGGTTCTTGTAGCCACATACACCCATGCCATATTGCAGACCCTGGCCCAGGCAGGGGGGTCCCCAGGCCAGGAAGTGAGGCGCAGCCCTGTCTCCTCTCGGAAATTCGGAGACCGCAACAGGAGGCCTTCAGACCCAGGGCCAGTCACGCCCAGCGGAAGTGGACGACTTGCGGGAGTGCCAGGTGCTCTGGACTGGGGGGTTGGAAGGTTGTTATCGAAGGTCAAGTTTCCCCAGGACATCCAGAAGGTTGACACGCAGCCCAAACCTTGTTTGGGTGCAGAGGCCCAGGTGCCCGGGAGCCTCCGGCTCAAGGTTCTCAGTCCAGAGATGCCATAGGGAGAGGCTAACCTGCCCCCCTGCCCCAGACCCTCTTCCCAGGCTGCCTCTCCCCTCCAGCCATAGCTCGGAACATCTCCCTGGGTCCCCGTGCGGAGGGTGCGTGGACACGTCAGGCAACTGGCTCTCGTCTCCGAGGCCCAGAGGGGCCACCCAGCAACCCTGACACGTGGGGTGCACAGTACAGGGCGCGGCCCAGGAGTGAACCAGTGTCCCCACCTGTGGTGCTATGGCCCCATCCCCCGGGGCCATGGGCCCCTGCTGCCAGGGTCTGAACTCACAGGAATTTACTTACCTGATGGGGAGGCCTCACACAGAACAGGGTGTGGGGTGAGCGTGCCGAGTGGGGCTTGTCAGGCACAGCTGTGCATAGGGAGTTCTGGGAGAGCCTTCCCAAGGAGGAGACACACAGCCATGACCTTGAGGGACAGGTGATGGCGAGCAAGTGTGGAGTGAGGCGGGCACTACAGCTTTGCGACCCGGGGCCACGAGCCAGGACCCAGGGAAAAACTGGGTTCTCAGGGGCCTCCCTGCCCTGGAGCCTGCAGCCCCAACACTGGGTCGGGTCAGAGTCTCAGGTCCCCCGAAGCCTGCAGGACACAGGCACCTTCCTGCCTGGTGACCTGCTCTCACCCCAGCTCTCAGCCTGCCTTGTCTCAGGAAAGCGTGGACAGCCCAGAGTCCGGAAGGATGCTGATGGGAGGCTACGGAGTGCCAGGGGGCTCTGCCGGGACAAGGACGGGGTCTCCGTACGTGGCCACTAGCACCTTCTCTGTGCGAGTCAGAGGGAAATTGAGGCGCGGGGACCTCGGATACCGTTCCCACCTCAGTGGGGAGAGGGGCCACACCTGAGTGTCTGCTTATGTTGCAGGCGTGGGAGCACCAGCCAGCCCTGACCCGACACACAGCCCCTGTGGGGTGCTCCAAATGGGCCTGGTCACATCGATTTGATGTGGGACCCTCAGAAATGTGCACGGAATTATGGAACACACACCAAAATGTAAGAAGACTGGAACGTAGAAGGGAAAGTACCACGACATCAATGACCCTGACTGTTTTGAGGTCCCAACAAGCAGAGAGAGGATCTGTCTGAACGACTTTGGAAGAGGCATCGGACAGAGCCCTCAGCCCACGAGGGGCCGGAACCCAGAGACAAGAAGACCCACAGGAAAGCCTGCCGTGTCCTCACTAATCGCCCACAGGTGACACGAGCAGTGGTGCTGTTCTGACATGATGATGTGTGACATGTTGCACGGAGGTGGCTGGCATCCTACACGTCAAACATACAGCGTACGCTCACCTAATAGGCAACATGTGACACACACGGTCACGTCCACACAGTTGACCCTCGAATGGGGATGAGGGTGTGACCCTCCCCACGCTCAAAATTCTACGCATAACTTTGACGGCCCCCAAACGTAACCACCAACAGCCCGCCGTGGACCAGAGCAGCCGCGGCCACGGGGCCCGTGTGCTGTGCGTTGTGCGCGCGACACGCTGTATCCTCACAAGTCAGCTGGACGAAAGGAAACGTTACTAAGAAAACCAGAAGGGAGAGAAAAATTTACTTTTATACACATTCACGGTACTGGCGTGTATTTCTTGAAAAAACCCATGTACAGGTGGACCCGCGCAGATCAAACCCGTGTTGTTCAGAGGTCAACTGTGATTACGTGAGTTTCACGAAAAGTCAAGATTTCCAGCATAAGAAAGAAGAAACGCAAATGTAAAAGTTACAGAAGTAAAAATTCTGAATGAGAAGAATCAGTCACACAGTCACGATCTCTGTTCTCAAGAGATTCCCAGATCTGCTGCCGGCAAAGCCTACACATGGCCCGGAAACAGTGGGGAAGTTTGGGCCCCACCGGGGGAGACCCGACCCCAGGTCCAGGCGGGAAACGCCCACCGCGAGCTGGAATCCCGTCGGGCACAGAGCACGGCCCCTGCAGAGACGACACGGGAGCCGCGGAGCTACCTGCCAGGGATGGGACAGCGCCGACACTGAACGTGGTAGTGCTTGCGTGGATGGAAGGGAGTCACGAGCTTGCGTGACACGCACACGCCCACGACTTTGCTCACGGGTCCCTCTGGCGAGCGCCCGGCGCGGCTTGGACACTGGTCCTGCCTCCGTCCTGCAGGATGGCACGTAAGTTACCGGGCAGCCCGAGTGTCCCCATAGGCTGGCTGAGGAACGGACAGGGCCGCGGCGGGAAGGAGGGGGCCGCCTGCAGGGTCCCTCCGCAGGGGTGCAGTGTGGGTCCTTCCCCGAGTGCCCTGGGGCTCTGCACTCAGGTCTGGACCCGGGGGTGGGGGGTGCCGCAGAGCGGGGTGGGCCGGGGCAAGTATATGGAGGTGTGGGGGCACGGAAGCAACGAAAACCAGGGCAAAACAGGCTCTTCTGCCAGACTGGGCACCTCACCATGGGAGGGGCAGCACCTGCCTGGGCACCCCCTGCCCCCCTTCGCCACGCCCAGAGAAGTCCCCCGGCCCCACCCCACCCCTGGCCACCCCTGGCGCCTGGAGGAGCCGCTGCCAAGCGCCCCATGAGTTTCCGGGCACCGTGCTGCCATCGCTGGGGCGCTAACCTGTCCCCCGCCGGGCCGCCCGGCCCTCGCAGCCCTCCCAGGCACTCAGGGCCCTGCCCAGAGGAGACGGCAGGGATGGCACTGGTGGCCGGGAGGTGGGACGGGGCCTGAGCTCCCACAGCAGTCTCAGGATTACAGGCCTTTGTTTCCTCCAGGAACAAAATAATTACAACCTTCACCGAGGTTTCCTGAAAGCAGCACCGGGAGTCAGCAGAGCAACCAGCTTTAGAAGCGAAAGTACCTTTCCCTTTACGGTTGGGAAAGAGAAAAGCCAGTTTGGGGCATGCCGCTCAAGGACCCCGTTCCAAAAGGGAGAAAAGGGAGAATCCACAAGGAACGTGGGACACCTCGGCCCCAGCCCCGGCAGGCCAGGCAGCTCCGCCAACGGGGCTCAGGCTGGCTCTCCTGGCGGGGGCTCCGGGTCCTGGGAGAAATGAGCTCCATGGAGCGGAAAGGGCACAGTGGCCCAAGGTGCTGCCAGGACCTATCACCCATGGCACCGCCTCCCGGCAGGGCGGCACATCCCTCTGCAACATGTCCCTCCATCACTGCACACAACCAGCGGGCTCCAGCCCACCGCCCGTGGACCCCTCCCGGAGGCTGGCTGGCCCGTCGAAGCAGCAGCAGCCGGGCCGATGCAGGGTGGACACCCGGTCCCTAACCCGTCTGCTGACCAGACGGGAGGAGACAGTGGGTGAGCGGTGCCCCAACCCCTGGGACCGGGGAACCATCCCTTTGCTAGAAACGTGCTGCAGGTGTGATTGTGCTGGGACGCTGGGATGAGGCCACGCTGGGTCACCCACGTGGTCATCCTGGGGTCCCTGCAGGACATTGAGGAGGAGGAGATGCTGTGTGGCCACAGCAGCAGAGACTGGGGTGATGCTGTCACAAGCCTGGGGACTTGGGAGTCCCCGGGAGCTAGACGGGTCCTCCCCTGGAGCCTCCGGAGTGAGCACAGCCCCACTGCCACCTTGTTTGGGGTCGGGCCTCCAGAACCGTGAGGCTAAACTCCTGTTCTTTCCAGCGGCTACTGTGTGGCCATTTGGGACAGCAGCCACAGGAGGCTAACACAGGGGCGAGGCTGAGCCCGAGGACGCTCAGTGACGCTCAGTGAGGCACGAAGTCTAGTCCCGGAGTGGCCCACCGGCACCACGAAGGGGACAGCCATGTCACCCCAAAAAGCACCTGCCCCCCAAAACCCTAGCCCAAGAGGCCGGGAGGGCCCAAGGTGCCATCCTGACCCCACCCCGGGCAGGTGCCACAGCTCCGTCCCAGGCGGCGGGAGAGCCCCGCCAACAGCTGCCTGCCACCCGGCTCTGCCCAGGAAGGGCCCCAGGCCCCAAGGGCCGCACAGACAGGGCCTTTGGCGCTCCCAGGACACTGAGCCCCTTGGGGCGCGCTCCCGGTGACCACAGGAACGGCTCCACCACTGCCCACCCTTTGCTGCACAAGGCCCCCTCCTGGCCATGTGCACCCACTGCCCCCTCGAGTTCTTGGCCCACGTGCCTTTCTGCCCGGTCCCCATCTCTGGGCCCCCCTGGGACTCACGTCTTGGCCACCTCTCTCAGCCTCTCTCCACAGCCTCCCTCGTTCTAGTGGCCCTTCCGTGGGGCCTCGATCTTTCCTCGGATCCCTGACCCCAGCCCTCCTCCGAGCCCTGGGCCTGGAGTCTCCTCCCAGCCAGGACTCAGGTGCTCAGACACCAGCCAGCGGGGAGCCCCTGGTCCGCAGTGGTCCCTCCGTTCCGGGAGCTGACACCCGGCACCGCCGGCTCGGCTATTCTGGGCCTCAGACCCCGGCTCCTCACCGGGCCCCTCGCCGGCCATCGGGTGCCCATAGGGTCTTCTCAGCCCAAATGAGGCCTTTCACCCCTGCCTAACCTGCCCCGTGGCGCTCTTTGCTCTTAGGACAAGGCCGCCGCTGGGGCCTCAGCATCTCCACACCCATCTGCCTCCCCCGTCCCCGCCCTGGAACGTGCAGGCTTCCTCCGGCCACAGGCCTTGGGCACGTGCCCTCCTTCTGTCTAAGACACTCACCCGCAGCCTATTAGCTCACGATTAGCTCACCGTTGGCGCTCAGCCACATGTCACCTCTTCCAGGAAGCCTTCCCGGATCCCCAGTCCAGGTGAGCTTCCTCGCCAGATGCTCGCGGGGGCCCTCGTCCCTTCTCAGCACGTTCCTGTGTGTGATTATGCACAAATTCGGGGGCTGTGATTCACAGGGTGAGGCCCGCAGCGGTGCCGTGCCCCCTCCGTCCCCCATCTAGTGGAGCCCTCGGCCCACAGGGGCGGGCCGCCAGCCTCAGGAGTCGCGCCATCACCTTCCAGGTCGGGGGCTGGCCCCACGCTCTTGGCTGTCTCTGCCCGCCTATAGGACGAGGTCCTCTGACCAGGCCTCTGGCCAACCGAGCCCCTCGAGTTGGGGGAGGGGTCGCGCCCCCTCCGGCCTGGAGGAGGAGCCCGTCCCCACCCCAGAAATGTAGCCTGGGACCCTCCCACCTTCCCTCCCTGTGGGGGACACAGGAGGAGCCTCTGTGAAAACAACCCCCACTGAGCCAGAAAGGAATCTGGCCACCACCAACAGGTCACTCCCGGGCCCCCAGGTCCCCCCTCACTCAGCACCCAACTGTCCCTTCCCAGACAAAGGAAACGAGGCTCAGAGACGCCGGGCTGCTGGAGTGAGAACAGCCAGCGACCAGCCAGGCCAGTGCCAGGCAGCCCTGTGTCTGTCCCCAGAGGTCAGGGCCTTCCTCAGGAGAAGGTCTACGTCCCCCCAGGGTGGACCGGTGCTTGGGGTCAGTCCCTGCTGAGAGCCACCATGCCCTGTCACCAGAGCCCAGCCAGGCTCCCGGCTGGCCTCTCACCAGTGCCCTGGCCTCTCACCAGTGCCCTGGCCACCAAGTCCTCGGCCAGCTTGGCACGTCTCCAGAAAGTATGGACACCCGGGTCAGCTGAGCCTCCAGCCCCCCTGCAAGGTGGGACAGAGGAATCTCTCGGGACATGGGGCTGGGCATGATGTCCCTGGGACGGCCCTAGGCCCACAGGGTCCGCTGGGATTCCCCCGATGGACACCAGAGGACACTGCAGATACCCCCACCTCCGAGGAGCTCTGGGCGCATGTCCTCTGCTGCTTGCGACGCCAGTTGGGCTGGACGCAGCCTGAAGTCCAAGCTTCCCCAGCCGGTCTCCCTGCCCAAGCTCCAGGCCCACACAGCCCTCCTCCCGGGGGGGAGCCCAGGGGCCAGCGACCACGAAACGCCCCTCAGCATCGCATACAAGGTCTGCGGGGCGGCCTCCCGCACTGGACCCCGCAGGCCTGATCCGGCCCGGGGAAGGCCCCCGTCCCCACCAAAGGCAGGTCCCAGCTTCTCTTTCAAGGAGCCGGCCGGAGGGCCTGGCCCCAGACACTGTCATGGACCCTCGAAAGCAAACCTGTCACCAGGTTTGGTGAGACCCCAATCATCAATGCCAGCAGATTAAACACCCTGGCGTGGCCCTCGGCACAGTCTTCCACCCCCAAAACACGCAAGTAAAAAGCCAATCAGTCAAAACCACTTTGTGGAGCTAAAAAGATTGAGCATCCTACGCTCTCTGAGCTCCATGCCCTGCTGGGGAAGCCTGGGAACAGCCACCGTGGCTGGAGAAAGAGACAGATGTGCACAGAGACAGAGAGAGAGAGAGAGAGACAGAGAAAGCCAGAGGAGGAGGGAGGCAGGGAGGGAGGGAGGCAGGGGGCAAGCCAGGAGGGAATGGAGGAGAGGCCAGTCTGTGGGCACAGCCCTGCAGCCGTGAAACCTGTCTGGCCAGATGCTTCCCTCTGCTTCCCAGTAAACACAGCCAACCCTGAACACACTGGGCTACATTCTCCGGGGTGGGTGGGGGCTCCCTGCCCTCCAGGCCACACTGGGGCCCGGGGGGGCGGGGGGCTCGCTGTCCCTAGGAAGCTCCGACTTTGACCAGGGACCTGAAGGTCAGCCTTAGGGACTGACTGCTCACCTCGCTGACTGGGACCCACGGCTCCCAGGAAAGGGGTAAGCGGGAGAGGTGCCCAGGCTCCACACTGACCCCAGACCAAGGCAAAAGCAGGACGGATCTGGTGGGCAGTGAGGTTGGTGAGGCACAGCAGAGGGTACACAGACGGGCAGGACCCCACAGAGGGTCCCCAGCCCCCCAGGCCGTGCCTGGAGAAGGAAGACGCATCTGACCTTTCTCTGGACCCGTCCCCCCATGTGAGGTGCCCACCCCACAGTGTGCCCGACTTTAGACCCTCGCTGGCACGATGCAAACAGGTGGCTGCCATGCCCATGCCCCAGCGTGAGGACCCAGAGCTCCCAGGGGCTGTGCCTGGTTCTGGAGAGGGCAGGTTTGCGTCTGGACCCTGGAGAGTCCTTCAGGGCAGTGACCGCCCCTGCACAGGAAGCAGGCTGAGGGAGGGGTGGGAACAAAGCTTTCAGAGCCCCGGCCATGATCCCGCCTAGGTGCGGGATCACCTGCCTCATCGTCATTGCTTCCTCAATCCCGGGCCCCCCAGTCCATGTGGCACAGCAGCGAGGGGTCACACCAGGTGCCCCACAAAGGCCTCCCAGCCACACATCCGCCAGTCCCGCTGAGGCCTGAGGGCTCGAGCTGGGGACTGCAAAGCAAGATGAGGGAGAGGGGCAGGTGGGCCGGACGGGGCAAGGTCAGCTGAAGGTCACAGAAATCAAGGCAGAGGCCCAGCTGTGGTAGAGGACCCCTGCTCTGGGCCTCTGCCCCACCTCTGTTTCTGTGGGCATTAGAGGACACGGAGTCGGCAAGATGGCAGTGGCCTGACCTCCACGGGGGAACCCCACCACACACCCTCTGGTCCAGCCCAGGCCACCTACACAGGACCTACCTCCTGCCATGGCGAGGCCAGGGAGGGGAGTGGGCACTGGGAGGTCCCCGCCAGGGCCAGGGGCCTGCGGGACACCCCCCACAGCACAGGCCCCAGAGCGGGTGGCACGGCACTTCCCCAATCTCGGGGCCCAGGGGATGCTCCCAGCAGGCCACATCTTCCCCGCCGCCGCTTCCTGACACCCCCACGTGGTGACCACAGACAGGCTGCCTGGCCTGGTGACGGCCCCAAGGAGGACCCTCCTAAGGCCTGTGGCCGAAGATCCTACAAAGTCCTCCTGGAGGGGGTCGGAGGGCACGACCCTAGCCCAGGCGCAGAGCCCAGAGCCTCCTTGGGGAGCCCAGAGCGCCCAGCCGCCCCAGCCCAGGAGCCAGGTGCCCGCCGACGGAGCAGCACCCACACCGGGGTCGGGGGCCCCCAAGGGAGTGGCGTCCTGGGGCCCGCGGCTAGGACCTTCCTTCTCCTGAGTCAGGACCCAGCTGGCACCAGGAGGGAGAGGGGCCACGGTTCCAGCGTATCCTCTCGGGGCGAGGGCCAGCGAGGAAGCCCCCCACCCCCCGGCAGCCCTCCGTCTAGACTGCCGTCTACAACCCGCTCCTTTCTCCGGGGGCGGACACGAGGGCAAGCGGATCTTTGAGTGCACACACACCAGGCCGTTCTGAGCACAGGCTCGACCCTGTGCACACACACCAGGCCGTTCTGAGCACAGGCTCGACCCTGCTGCTTCGGAAGCCTCCCTCCTGTGCCCCGCGAGTCTGAGTGACACTGGCCTCCGGCATGACTTCTGTAGCCCGAGGGCACAGCCCGGCGCACACTCACCTGGTCGCCTGACCTAGGTCTCAAACTGGGTCAAGAGCTCCCTTATTTCCGGGGCCACGTGCTGCGCGGCGTTGGCGGCCTCCGTGATGGCCTTCCGGTACATTCCCTTCTTCTTACGGTTAAATCGCAGTTTGAAAAACTCCGAGAACGGGGAGAGTTTCGAAGTCGACAAGAATGATGTTGTCGGGGAACCAAACCACGAGACTTTGGCTTCTTGCCAGGAGGGCTCCCCGTCCTCCTTCTGGCTAAGACTGAGGTCAAGCACACGCGCTGGCCACCAGGGGAAACCGTGAATCTTACCCCACACGATGTCCCCCACGGCCACCGTCCTTCCGTCCTCGGTAATGCACTTGGAGACGCTCTGTGTGTGCAGCCTGACCGTGAGCGGAGGGACCGTCTGCCTCGCGTCCTTGGACGAGGAACGCACAGGCGCGCCGTCGCCCGACGAGAGGTCACACGTGTCTGGCAACGTGACTTCTGAGCTGGACGATTTGGACTCGTCCAGACTGTCGCTGCTCCAGACTGACTCGCCGGCGCACCCCGGCCCCCTCCCGGGGCAGGTGGCAAGGAGAGCCAGGCCCTCTCGCCCGCGCCGAGCCTGGGCGCATGGCTTGAAGTCCTCGTCCTCGCCAGAGCTTCCGGAAGAAGAGTCCACGGGCCCACGACCGGCAGAGCCGTGGCCGAGGAGAGCGGGGGATCCGGCCCGGGGGCCCCGCCCGTGGCCATTGAGCGCCTCCACCAGCTCGGCCCTGTACACGGGCTCTCGCTCCCCAGCCCCCCGGGGCCGGGGCTTCAAGCGGATCTTGGGGGGTGGCAGGCCGGTGCCAGGGGGCCCGGGACGCGTCAGCTTTAGCTTGGGGACGGGGGTGGGGGTCCCAGCGGGGTCCGGGCCACCCCCGTGCGGGGCCTGGGAGGGGCAGAAGGGCTCCAGGGACCCGTGCACGCGGGAGGGGATCTCCACCACCTCGCCCGTGCCCTGCGGCGTGCTGTAGGAGATCTTGATGGCCGGGCTCCGGGGCACGCGGGCCTCGTCCCCCTCCCTCTTCCCTCTCTTGCTCCTCCTCGTGGCGGTGGCCGCGCTGTCCCCTCCGCCATCAGGGTCTGCGAGCTTGCGGGGCTCTGGGTCGGGGCCGGGGCCGCTGCCCGCCCTGCGGCGCGGCTGCGGGGCGGCCGGGGGGCCGGGGCCGGCCTCGGGGGGGCTCAGGGTGCTCTTGCACTTCTCGCAGAGCACTTGGCGTGGCCGCAGGCGGATGGGGCTCAGGGCCAGCCGGCCGGGCTCACGGTTCCGGGACAGGCGCCGGCGGGTCCTCTTGATGGCCCGGGGCGGCGGCTGCGGTACCCACTGCCGGTAGGTGCTTCTCAGCCAGAGTGGGGGAGGGAAGGGGGCGCCCTCGAAGTACGGCGGGAACGGTGGCACGAAAGGCGGGGGTGGCTCGGGGCCCGTGGTCTCGGGGGCTTGGTCCCCGCAGGGCGCTGGCGGAGGGCCCGTCCCCAGCTGCATCGCCTCTCCGTCCTGCTCCGGGGGGGCCGGGCCGTTGCAGCCGTTGACAGGGGGGTCCTCGGGCTGTGGCAGCGGAGCCGACAGGGGCAGGCCAAAGAGGCCGGACCTGGCAGTGGGGAGACAGAAGGGGACAGTCAGGACCGTGAGGACACCGCTGCACCCAGACCCCAGCCCCAGGGGCCCAGCAGGATCTGGGTGCCAGCGGGTGCCCCGAGCACCTGCAGCTGCCTCCAGGCTCTGAACAGGGCAAACACCCCCACGGGCCCCGTGTGGGGCATCCTAGGGGAAGGCCCGTCTTCTAAGAAGTCTGGGGGCCAACATGGAGGCCACCTCTCGGGCTCATCAGGCACTGACATCCACACCTCGGCTCCTGCGGGCTTGCAGCTGGAGGCCCCCAAGACCCGGCGTAGGCACACGGGCCCTGGAAGGCTGAGAACAGGTCTGGGGAATCCGGGGTGCTGACATGGCCTGACTGGGCCCCGGGGTACGGGCCTTGTGCACACACTTCTTTCCTCCCTGAGGGAAGACCCCAAGCAGGCTCCCTATGGGCCCAGGTGGCTGCCATGGGGCGTGTGTGTGTGTCTGGGGTTGGAGGCTGCAGTGGTGGCCATGGAGAGAGGACAGGAGTCAGAGACCCGGGTGCAGGAGAGGGCTCGCTCCCTCCTAAATGCTGAGTTGGTCCCAGCAGTCTCCACTGCCCACGGGTGACGGGGGCACCCACTCCACCCCTGCCCAGCACAACCTCAGAGGACCACCCTTCCCGCCTGGCACCCCCAGGCCCTTCCCTCAGGACCTCCAGCTCCAGGAGGGGAGTAGACCAAGCAGCACCGACAAGACCACATGATCCACGGGAAGAGAGAGGGCAGGAGACCCACGTCCCTCCCATGAAGACCCACAGCCAAGGCCAAGGGCAGGGCAGCTGCCCCAGGGCTCCCCAGCCGGGACCTGCCCAGCGAGAGGCCTGCTCTCGCCCCCTAGGAAGTGCTGGACCACGCAGTGTCCCCCGTGCAGACCGCTGGGCACCTGGGGGGGCAGGGCCGTTGTTGAAAGTCCGTGGGCAGAGCCCCTCCCAGAGCAGAGGGCCAGCCCGGAGGCCTTGTGCTGGGAGTGTCGCAGCATCTAATTCCCCAGCGACCCACGCTGCCGCAGGAAAACATCCAAATAGTGAGAAAGGAGCCCAAACGGCAGCGAGTGAGCACGCATGACTTTCCCACAAATGTGATGTCATCGGTGAGATCGCTTCAGCCAAAAGCGGTTATGTTTGGAGCACGAAAGCAGACTTCCGCCAGGCCGCGGGAAACGAGGCTCAGAACGCGGCTTCGGCCCTCACTCGGCGCTGGATCTGACCAGGTGGGAACGACGGAGGGACGCTGCCGTGGTTCCGTCTGCAGACGGTTTCCCCATCTGCTGCTCTCCAGGAGAACAAGCCAGGAGGGGCCGACCGTCCACGCCGACACGGCCCCCGCACGGTCCCCGAGCGCCAGGCCTCGAAGCCCAGAGGCCCCGCCTCCTCACGGTCTCACAGCCACGGGGTCGGCGCACCAACAAACGTGGGGGCACGTGGCGTGCGGATGCCGCCCCGTTGTTGTTTAATTCAAGCTCACGGCAAAAGCCCGGAGCCACACTTTCCTCTTTCCCATCAGGTTCCCATTTACTTGTGACCGGACCCCGAATCTAAAGTCTTCGTGGGGGGGCAAGGGGTTCACGTCTTCTCTTCGTGACCAGAGAGTCCGGCAAGCACAGGTCCATGGCCACCTGGCCCCGGGCAGCCTGCTTCTGCCCTTCGTGTGGCCAGAGGTGCCCTGTAACCTGTAGCCACGAGGGAGAATCGGGGAAGCCGCAGGGCCGTGGGGGGGGGGGGGGGACGTCCCAGCTCCCGCCGTCCCCTCCCCACCCTCCGCGGGGCACATGGCTCTTCGTCTGTCCTATGGCCTGGGATGACCAGGTGGTCCCACAGGGACCTGGTGTCCATGCTGCATCCCAGGTGACCACGGCGGCAGCAGGGTCCTCTCCCTCCGCGTGTGCTGGCCGCGTGTGCACACGGCTTCCTGCACCTCAGCTGCCACGGGAAGCCAGCACTGCAGGGTCTCCACACCGGGGTGGGCTCAGACTCTTGGGGACCAGGGGTGGGAAAGGGGGCCCCAGGGTCATGCCTTCATCTGGCGCTGGGTGCGCAGACCCCACGGCCCAGCTGCCACCACGGGTTTTCTAAGTCAGGATTTACCCTTGGTCGTGTTTGGATCACCCTGGCGGCCACCCCCCACTCCCCACTGCACCCCGTCCCACCCCACCCCGGCGGCTGGGACAGACGCCGCACAGACGCCAGGCCCGGAACAGCTGCCGTGTGGCCCACGAAGGAGAGCCTGCCGGAGTCCGGCGGTGGGAGCTAAGCCCCCGCCCAAAGCTGCCCCCACCCCACCCGCGGTGGTGACAGGCAGGTGCGTCCGCAAACCTCAGCGCGAGTCTGGACTCCGCACGCAAACGGCAGCAGGTCTTCGGCCGGGTGTCCAAAAGCGGCTAAGAATTCTGAGTGCCAAACTCCGGCGCTCACACCAAGGCACAGGCACACACACACACACACACACGCAGGCGTTCACTCCCCGAGCTCCTGGGCCGGCAGGCTCACTACCCCTTGCTGTTAGGGTGTCCGGATCCCCTCCCTGTAACCCACGGCCCCCTAGGAAGGGCTTCCAAGGGGAGAGGGGAGGGCGGCCGCGGTACCCTGCCACTCACACCCGTCCCTTCGTCTGCGTCCCCACGGACCCCCAGGCTTCTTTGCTGTCTCCCTGCTCAGAACCAGCCCATAACCACTCGTGAGACTCCCCTGTCCCCAGCCCAAGCCTGCGCGGGTGCAGACCCCCTCCTGCCAGGCTGGGGTCCAGGGCACCCCAGGAGCAAAACCCCTGGGCAGCTCCTTTCCCATCACCCCCCACCCAAACCAACTTATCGTCCCCCCAGGACCCACCTCTGTAGGAGCCAGCCCACCCTGGGGGCTCTGCCCTCCTCTCCCCCTACAGGTAGGCTGGGGCAGGAGAGAGGTGGTGGGGGCAGGGGGGCAGGGGGTGGAAAGTCACCTTATCCCTGAAGGCCCCAAAGCTGGGGTCCAGGGAGGTTTTTGCCCCCCCGTTTATGGCACACACACACACCCCTCGGGGAGTCCCTGAATGTTTAGGACAGAGATCCAGGCCCTGACCTGAGCCAGAGCGCTAAGGCATGGTCCCTGGGCACAGGCCAGGTCAGGCAGTGTCCCCTCCCTGCCCTAGCAGGTCAAACTGGGTACGAGGTTTGGCTTCACAGAGTACTGGAGAGCAGGGCAGTCCCTGCCCTTGTATGCAGAGCCCCTCAGCCTATGGGGGGCTCCTGCCTTGGGCAGGGTGCGGGAGGCGGGGGAGGGCTTCCAGAGGTCAGCGACAGCGCTGTGGGATGGCACCCCTGCTGAGGACTGAGGGGCAGGCCCCGTGACTCCGCACTGCACAAAACCACACTTCCGTCCCAGAGTAGCCTGGCCCGGGCCACTCCCACAGACCCGGTGTGCAAACAGCAGCCTAGGAACGGCCCCCTCCCCACGCTGCCCGTGGACCCTACACAGCTCCCGCAGACAGACGAACACACACGCACACACATGCACACATGGCATGGCCATTCCCTATTTACGGACGGACAGGGGACAGAGGGAAGCCAGGGGACCCCGTGGGCCCCAAGACCATCGGGATCTGAGCTCGCGTCCAGGCACACAGACAGCACAAGCCACTCTTTCTGGGGGGGGATCTCAGCACCCAGCCCCATGGGGTGACCTCCACTGGATTCCGGAGCACCAGGCATGGCACCACCCGGCGGTTCGCCTGCAGGGCCAAACCGCTCGGTGAGGCCAGGCTGTGTGGACATGGGCTGGTGCCAGGGGAAAGAGGCCCAGTCAGCCTGGCAGCGGCCCACAGGTGACACCGCAGGGCCTTGGCCGGAGCGGGCCAGAGGGACAGCCTGCCAGGCCCCACCATGGTCCTGCCCTCCACCATGCTGAGGGTCTCCCCAGCCCCCACTGGCTCCCTGCCCAAGGACAGAGAGGTGTGGGGAAGGGGCCCCAGGGGCTGGGGGGCCAGGCTGGCCAAGGTCTCTGTGCAGGAAACAAAGCTCAGCACGGCGTCCTTGGGAGCTGGAGGAGGGGCAGACAGCCTCGGCTCCTAGGAAAGCCTGGGGACACCCAGAGCTCAGCAGATGCTAGCGAACAGGGGTCACATGCAAAGGCAGAGTGGCTCTTCCCCGGACGGCCGGCGCTTGGCTGAGACTAAAGCATGGCCACTCGCAGGGACACAGGGCAGAGAAGCAGCCTGGCCTGCAGTCCTTGGCAGGAGACCCGAGGCCCGCCTCCGCTCATCCGCCCCCCTGCCGAGGTTTCACCCATGCAACCAGCTCAGCAAAGCCCCAGAGCAGCCCAGGCCTGAGCTGGCCTGCGGCCAGGAGGAGCCGGCCCGGCCGCCCGCCAGAGCTCCCGGCCTCCCCCGCGGCCTCCCTGCTCTGCAGACTTGGGACCCAAGTGGCTGTGGAGCCCGACAGCCGCCTGACTCCAGCGGGCTCCACGTTTACCCTGGACTTCCCTTCCTCATCCTCCCATGGGGAGAGGCTACCCTGGTGTCCAGTAAAGAGGTGAAGAAACATGGCTTCAGGACCAGAAACACCCCGGGGGGGCCGTCCCAGGTGCCTGCAGGGGCAGCTGGAGCCAGGAGCCTGCGGCCTCGGGCAGGCCTGAGTCCGGCCGGCGAGACCCACCCTGCGGCCAGGCTCCCTGCGCTCCACATGTTGGTTTAGCAAATACACCTCCGTCTCTCTCCCCCGTGCAGCCCCGACGGACGGCAGCAGCGGGCTCGGGGGCAAAGGAAGGGCAGCCTTGCAGGGCCTCCGGGTCCCCCTCTGCTCCGGCAGTTGGGGAAAACGGGTTAGCTGGGGAAGTCGCGGCCTGGACACCAGCATGGCCCCTCGTCTAGGTAGAGCCAGCGTCTCTGGGGCAAGCTAGGGGGCCAGGCTAGCGCATCTGCGCCCTCCCCCCGACCTGTGTCCTGGACTCAAAAGGTTAGCCACCAGCGGCAGCTGCCTGCGTCCCTTCTCTGCCCTCCGGTGGCTCCCCCGGTCCACAGCCCCTCATCACCTTCATACTGGCCAGGTCCCCTGTGTGGCGGCTGCCTGCCTGCTGCAGATCGGGCCACCCTCTGCCATCCCGGGCACCTTGCTCTCCGTGCCCCTGGCTCCCTGAGGACAGGGAAGCTATGCGCAATGTCCGTCCACATCTGTCCAGTGACCCATCCCAGGACCGGCCACCAGTGGGAGTGTGCCCAGGATGGAATGAGGGCGCTGTGCTGCCCAGGGACGGGGCTGCTGGGACTCTCTGCCCACAGACACTGGAGTCCCAGCCACGCGGGGTGGGGTGTGGATCACAGAGGCCCAGGAGCCACGCACGCTAATAGCGCCCTAGGTGACTCACAGCGAGGCACTTCTGACAAACACCAGCCCCCACAGGAAGGCTGGGGCCTCGGGGTTGGCCAGGCCTGATGGGCGGCTCGTCCTCACTCCTGCTGTCCAGGCGACCTTCCCTCACCACTCTGGGCCTCTGCCTCGGCCACGGCCGCCTCCCCTGGGCAGGGTACTCCACCAGAGGTGCTCCCCCAAACCACCCACAAAATGATGCCTACACCCACCTTGCCTGGAAGTCGGAGCCTGTGGGGTCCAGGCAGGCCTGGGTCACCTATACCCTTACTGCCCCAGAAAGAATCACGGCCTGTGGGGAGCCTGGAGGGACTGTGCCGAGCGGGATGCCTGGCACTCAGCCCGGGTGCACAGTGGGGAGTCGGTGAGTGCGGGGGGATGCACGAGGGTGGGCACCAAGCCCTGGGGGGTCTTCCTTCAGATCACAAAGCAGCTTGGCCGCAGGATTGAGCCTCGGGTGGGAGGAGACTGGCCCCCGGCACGGCAGCTCCACACACTTGCCGACACCTCGGGGGCCTCTGGGAGCTCTTCTCCTCTGTGAACACTTGGGGAGGAGAACCCACCTCCCAGGGTGCCAAGGGAGGGGAAGCCACGTCCCAAAGGCCCATGAGTCACCCTGCTTGCTGGGCCCTGCTCCAGAACAGAGAACGGGACCTGCACGAAGGGCCCCTCCCTTGGGACCGCTCCGTCCCTGCCGGGGACACTGGCAATGATTTACCACCCTATGGGGCTCCCCATTCCCCAGGTCTGCACACCAGCTCTGGAGGCCGCTGATAAACGAGTTCCTGGCACGTGCCTGGCCACGCACCGTGGGGACACCGACAGCTGCGGCCGGGCCGCCCTGAACACACTCGGCCCAACCCCACTGCATCGGGACCCACAGGCTCCCAGCCACAGCCCCCAGCTGCCCGGCCCAGCTGCGCAGCACCCACACCTGGGATGGGGTCCCCACCGAGGGACTGGTCTGCCACTGTCACAGATGGGGGGGAGGCACTGAGGAGAAACTGGCCTTGGGAGGGCGAGGACCCTGCAGCTTGAGGCCCCCACCTCCCAGCACAGCCAGGCCAGGCCGCAAGCTGCGGGAGGACCCTGCTGGATGAACGCGCTGGAAACAAGCCTCGAGCTCTAACGCCGTGGGCCGAGAACAGAAGCCAGGGGGAAGCCAGGGTGCTGACTAAGGGGGAGACGAGGGCAGCCAGGGGCAGTGTGGGGACTGAGCCGTGGTGGGCTAGGGGTGCCAGGGCCACAGCGGGAGGCAGCAGGGAGCAGAATGGCACCCCGCAAGGCCCGGGTTCTGTGGGTGGCTCCTGGTACCGCTGAGCATGGCCATGGCAGGGCTGACGCCCATGAGTCTATGGCTGCCCGTTCCCATGCTGGGGATCCCAGCCTAGTAGGGTTCCTTCCAGCAGGGGAGCGCTGGTCTCCCAACCAGGTTGGCCCCAGCCTGGGCAGGGAGTGGCAGCCGGAGGCAGATGGAAAGAGAGGCCAGGCTGCCTCCTCTACACACAGTCCCCCCCACAAGTCAGAGGGGCCCACAGCCTTCCTTTCCTGAGTTGGGAAGCCCAGAAAACGGAGTGGGTCCTCTGGTGCAGCTGCCCCTCTCCGAGGAGAAGGAAAGGCCCCGCCGGGCACAGCCTCGCACAGCCCCAGTAGTGGGAACAGGCCCAGGCTGGCCGTCCTGCCTGAGGGGGGAAGAGGTGGCCATCAGTGGCAGCAGACCTTGGCCACCACAGGGCGCAGGCTGGGCAGCTTTCAGGTGGCTCTGCTGCAGCCCCCCACTCCCGCCCCTTGGGCCCCCAAGCACTCTCGGTGGCAGCCAGGGCCGATCGGGGCCACAGTCACCCAGGGAGGCCATATGTTAAATCACATGACTTTGGCATAAATGGCTTCTGGCACAACTAACGAAGAGATAATGCCAGCAGGATAACTGGTGAACAGTGATGGTCTTCCTGCCACCGCCACGCAAGTGCCACAAAATCTGGGCCCCACCGAGGGAAAAAGTTGGGCCTCTGCAAGGGGACCCATTTATTCTCCGCAGCCTGGAGATAGGGCCCAGCAGGAGCGCCAAGACATTAGTGTCTGATTAATGCCTAATCATTTATCTGCGCGACAGCTCACTACCATGTGACACTGTATCCAGGAGACTCTTTCTGCGGCTGAGTCCCTGCAGCGGGCGCACAGGTGCGAACCGGGGTGGTGCGCCCCCAGGCCTGCGGGGGACCCCCTTCGGCCCCAGAAAGCTGGGCTCCCGCCGCCGCCCCCTGCCCAGCACCCCCGCCTGCGTGTTTTCACTGCTCCACGGCCAGGGGCTTCCCCCAACACTGTTTTCAAATCGCACCGCTGGACACAACCGCTCGCCAGCAACCCAGAGCCCCGAGCGCCTCCCAGGAGCCCCGGGGCGGGGGGCGGTGCACTGGGCAGGGCACCCCCGCTCGCGAGGGGTGGCAGGGCAGGTCCGGCGCGCATCTGCGCCCACCCCCGCGCCGCCCCCCCGCCGATGACAATTCCGAAAACAGCCGGATTCAACAGTGCGTCTGAACAAAGAAAAGTGCGTTAATTATGGCAGACGTGCGGAGTTCGGCGGCCGGCGGCGCGCGGCGGCGGCGCGGGGACACGGGCTGCGCGCCCCGCGCCGGGCCCCCCTCGGCGCCCACCGCCGCTTCCGCCCGCGAGTCGCGGCGACTTTGAGAGCCACTTTGGCCCCCCGAGTGGCGGCCGCGCTCGCGCGCCCCGGGGCCCCGCGCTCGGGAAACCGAAAGCGGGCGCCGGCGCCGCGCCGCCCCCGCCCTGGAGCCGGTCCGGGCCCTGGGCCCCGCCGGCGGGGCGGGGGCGGCGGCGTCCCGGGAGACTCGGGGCGCCCGGGGCCCGCGCCCCCGCCCCCGCTCACTTTTTCGTGCAGTCCAGCAGGATCCCGGCGAAGCTGCGCCCGCCGCAGCTCACGGTGACCAGCAGCGCGCCGTTGACGACCTGCTCCACCCGCACCGGCAGCCGGCAGCCGGCCCGCGGCTCCATGCTCCCGCCGCGTCCCGGCCCGCGCGCCCCCGCCCCCGCCCCGCCGCCGCCGCCGGGTCAGCCCGCGCGTGACGCCGCCCGCCGGCCGCCTGACGTCACAAAGCTCCGCTCGGGGCGGCCACCGCGAGCGGGCCGGGGCGGCGGGAGGGGCGCGCGGGGCACCCCCGCCCGCGGACGCGGGCCGCAGCCGGGCGCCTCGGAGGCGGCGCCGAAGCGCACTGCGGACCCCCGGGACGGAGCCGGGCTGCGCCCTCCCCGGGGCCCCGCGGCCGCGAGCGCCCGCCCAGAGGACGTGCGGGCCGGAGCTCAGGACCCCGCTTCGGGGCCAGCCCCCACCCCCCACTCCCGGCCCTGCCGGGCCCTCCTGCCCCCGCGGCCCCGCGCCCCCCGCCTCGGGTCAGGCGCCCGGTGGCCACCCGGCACGGCGGGGAGGAAGTCCCGGCGACGCCAGCAGGAAGCCGGTCGGGCCGGGCCGAGGAGACGCGGGCGCCGAGGGGACACGGGCGGGCGCCCTGCGGAGGGGGCACCTGGCGACCCTCGCGTGCTCCGCGCCGCCCCTGGTGCCCAGAGGGCGCGTGCCTGGCTCGGGGCTGCCTGTGCGCCTGAGGGCGACCCGCGACGGCGTTGGGGAGGGGGGTTCGTCCGCAGGTCTCCGTCGCGCGCCCCCGGGTCGCTGGGGAAACAGCGGGTTCTCTGCGACCCCGCCGCACCCAGAGAGACAGGGGCCCCACGGGGCGTTCCCAGCGGAAAGGACCGTCTTTCCCGGGAGAGAACGCGGCTCCCCAAGCGCGCAGCTAGCCGGCTGGGGGAATGGGAGGTGCAGGCGCCCAGCGGACGTGGTCCCCACCCGAGACCCCTCCCCGGCCCTGTGCTCCCGCGCGCCTCCAGCCGGGCAGAACGCGACCGTGCCGAGCCTTTGCGCATCCCGCACCTGGCTCGGGACCCCGTAACTGGCAGAGGCCCCAGGGCGGGCCTGTTGCGGTGACCCCGCCCGGGCCCAACCCCGCCCGGCCAGACCAGCAGGTCCCCTGAGCAGGGCTCGCTGCGCCTGGCTGGGCACGGGAGATGGGCGGGTGGTTGGGTTGTCCTGACGACCCGGACGCCGCCAGGCCCCGCCCCCCCCCCCCCTCCCCCCCCCCCCCCCCCCCCCCCCTCCCCGCCTCCCCTCTCCCGCCGGGAGCCGGGGCACCGCCCCGCCCCGCTCGGACCTGCGCCTTGGTCGCCACCCCTGGCGCCGCCGGGGACTGTCGGGGCTGCAGTGGCGCCGCTCCTCCTCGCCCTCCAGCGGCGGCCTCCCGGCGCGGGGAGCAGGCAGAGGGGAGCCCGGGCGGAGTCAGGCAGCCGCCGGGAGCTCGCCGCGCCTCATCGCCCCGGCTTGGACCGGGCTAAGGATCCAGGCCCAAGGAGCCCTAGGGGACGCCTAGGGTCCAGGGAGCACCTGTTCCCTGTATGGCTGGGGGTTCCAGCAGACCCCAACCCTCCTTTGGAGAGTGAGGGACTTCACGGGGAGGCTTCCGGGACCTCAACATGACCACCCGCTCAGCCACCCCTGTCACTGTGGGGACCCCCACAGGGAGCCTCTGCACCCACAGGCCTGTGCAGCCTCCCCGCTCCAGAGCTGGGCAGGGCTGACCTGGGGGCAGAAATGCCAGGCCACCCATGCCGGCACCGGGAGGGGGACTAGCCAGAGGCTGCCTACCTGCTCCACACAGGTGCCAAGCATGCCCCAAATGCCTTCTGGGTCCTGGACGTCAACGGAGACCAGCTTGCTGGGGTTTGAGTCAGCTCCGGGACTGCTGGGGACATTCCAGGTGTGACCATGTCCCCGTGTGCCCAGGGGGCTCTGTGGGGACAGGAGGGAGGCCTCTGGAAGAGGTGCCCCGAGGGGGTACCTGAGTGAGCAGGTGGCCACCCAGGAGAAGGGGTCCCATGGCGCAGCCTGGGGAGAGGCGCCGGGAGCTGGGGTGCACAGAAGGGCACCTTCTGAAGGGCAGGCCGTATTGTGGGGAGGTGGGGTCTTCTGGGGTCACTCCCAGGCATTGGCAGGAGGAGCAGTCTGGGCTGGAGCCTGCTGGGACAGAGGGCGGGGAGGGCGTGCGGACCCACGCTGCACAGCTGAGTCAGGGAGCACAGGTGAGAAAGGGGGCCTCGGCCCTGTCTTCTCCCAGCCTCGCCCCCCTGGGCTGTGTGCTCTGTACTTTCTAAGTGGAGTCGGAAACCCGTTCTGCACAAGGCAGAACAAAGGGCTCTGCAGGCAGGACTTTGATTTGGAATTTAAAGGGTGACAGTCTGGGGGTCCCGCCCCCCACAGACCATCCCTCCCAGCCCATCCCTCCCAGCCCAGCCAACTCACCTGCTCCCGACCACAGAGCCTCTGATAAAGACAGATTTCCTTAGGAGGGGGTGAATCAGCTCTGCGGGCCTGCGTGCCGACCCCATGCGCGGATTCCTTCCAGACCCAGGTCTCTCCCCTCTAAGTGTCCCCTTCAAAGACACATGCAGGTTCTAGACAGACCGGCCCCAGGCAGCAGGGACTGAGGGCAGCTTGCCCACCATGAGCTGCCTAGCAGGGCCATGGGAGAGCTATGGAGTGACCCTTGGCTAAGGGAAAACAGGGCTGCAGCCTCCTCCCTCAGTCCCTGGACTTTGTTCCTAAAGCCTCTGCTTTCTGCCCCACGCACTGGGGCCTCCTCCAGGCCTGCCCAGTGCCAAGCCCTTGGCCTGGCCTGCCCAGGGCCCCAGCAGAGTCACCAGGGCTGGTAAGCCTGGCCAGAGGGGCAGGGGAGTGGCGTGAAGGGGGACAGGAGACCATCCATCACCCTCACTGGGCTGAGCCGAGTGACCGCGAGCTGGCAGGAGGGGTGCTCCACGCAGGGGGCTAATCTCTGTGTCCGTGTCTCCGTCCCCTCCGGTGCCGATCTTCAGAGGTCCTCCCGGATTTGCCCTGGCTCCCTGCTGGCGTCGTGCACACCCACACACACCCACAGCCCAGCCCCTCTCCTCCTCCCGGCCCCTACCCCCACAGGACACCCCCCGAGGGCCCCAGCCCTGTCCCTTGTCTTACCAGCTGCAGCACTTGTCTCTCCTCAGTGCCCCTCAGGGTTTGCTCGTCCAGGCAGCAACGCCCCCACCGCCCCCCCCCCAGCCCCTGGGGTGGGGGGTTGGCAGGCAGAGTGACAAGCCGGGGCTGTTGGCCTGGGGTCCCACCAAGGTGGGACCGTGCCCACCGAGGGAACAGAAACCGGGACTCTCAAGGACAGTGGGGTCTAGCCCCGCGGGCGGCTTAGCCTCTGGAAGCCGCCGGCACCCAGACCCAGACCCAGATGTTGGAACACGGCCCAACGTTCTGGAGGCACAGCATGGAGACGGTGAGCTGAGTTGTGCGGGGCGTCTCCTGGGGGTGTCCTGATGGCCAGGGCACCCCCCCTTGCCGCGTCTTCTCACCAATGACCGTCCCATGACCCGCAGTGAGAGGCCCACGGAAATTCAGCTTGCCCGAGGCCCCAGATGGCCTCCCGGGGCCTCGTTCTCCTGACACCCATTACCCTCATCAGACACGTTCTGTGCTGTGGTCCTCGGCAGGCCCCCCACCAGGGAGCGGGGCGTCTGCCCGCTCTTCCCCACGGAACTAGTTGTAAGTCACCCCCGAGTTACAGCTCTCAGAGCTCACAGAGATGTCCTCACAGCCCACCTCTCTGAGGGCTCTGTCATGCCTCCTGCTCCCAGCCCCCAGGCCTCCCGAGGTCTCCAGGACAGGTACCCCCTCACCCTCGCCCAGAAGGTCAGTGGGGTGGACAGTATCGCAGGGAGGGGCCTGTGCTGGTTCTTTGGAGCCAAGTCCAGGGGACAGCATTCCCGGGCACACACCCAACCTTCCTGCGGTGACTGCGGAAAACCTCCGGCCAGCCCTGGAGGTCCCGTCCCAGCACGCCCACCCCCACGCCTGCACCGCGCTCCATACAGCAACACGGCGATGGGGTCCCACCGCGAGGACGGGGATGGGGCGTGGCGGCCCTCCACCCCCAGCGTTCCCAGCCAGGAAGAAACGGAGGTCACGGTCTCGTGCTGGGAGGTGGGGGGTTTTCCCAGTGAGCTCTGCTGCCTATGAGCCTCTGGCTCCCCAAGGACATGGCCAGCTGTTCTCAGCCCCATAACGTGCCTTTCTGTGTACTGGGAAACATGCAGCCAAGCCCTGAGACTATCCCGGCGTTCTGCCCTGTGGGGATGGTGCAAAGAGCCAGCCTCGGTCTGGACACCCGAGAGGACAGACGCCAGGAGCCCCAGCGGCCCGTGCACCCCACGGCCGCCCCGACCCGGTCCAGCAGCACCGTCAGTCCCTGCTGACATGGCACGACCTCCGTTAGACCCGGCGTGGGGGGCCCACCCTGACCCTCACGCCGCAGAGAGCCTAGGTCTGGTCCTGCTCCTCTCAGCAGGCCAGCCGCCCCCCACCCTGATGACCACCTGTGGTTACCTGAAAGTACCTCTGCCCACGAGGCCTGGGGCCACGTCTTGGCCACACCGCCACTCTGTGGGCTTCTTCTGAGACCGGGTGCGGGGGGAGGAGCATTTCTCCTGGGCTGGCTGGTGGCCACATGGGGGATAGCGAAGGGCACCTGGTCCCGACAGCACGGGCGGCTGGTGGGAAGAGAGGGGGCCACAGCCGTGGGCCAGGCATGACCCTCCCGAGGCCCCGGCCTCTGAGGAAGCCTAGGATGTCACGATGCAGGTGCCTGGTCAAGGTGGGTGGGCAGACGCCCCCGACGTCAGCCTGTGGGGTGGCCCTGCCCTGGCCCTGGGGGCAGGCAGGTGCCCTCCTTGGTGTGTGCCCCGGGAGAGCCCAGCCTCTGCCCTGCCTGCCGCCGAGCCCCACAACTAACCCGAGGCGCCACCTGCAGGAAAACTTGGGTCCCGGCCCCGAGGCCCGTTGGGTATGTGTGCGGGGGCCACGGCTCTGCTCCGGGAGCAGGCCCGGGGCGGGGACACCTGGCCAGGGGCCCCATCATCCCACCCCCCAGCACAATCTCTGCTCCCTGCCCGGGGGTCTCCCGGCCCTCCCTTCAGCCCTCCCTCCCCCTCCCGGGGCTGCTGGGCAGAGGAGGGGGTCCTGGGACACACCGTCCAGGCCGTCAGGCACAGGAACGAGGGAAGGGGAGACGTGATCACACAGCAGGGGGCACGAGGATGTCAGTCAGGGGCCAGGAAGGGCTCCCCCACCCCAGGCCGACTCTACAAGGCCCCGTCAGGAGCAGGGCCAAGCTAGGACGGGCCTCTAGCATGACCCCTACTAGCCCCAACTCCTGCGGCGTCGCAAGGCGGCCGGTCGTCCTGCGCGAGCTCGCCACGAGGGCGGACTGTCACCCAACAGCCCGTTCTTAGGAGGAGGGAGAAGGAAACCACTGGCTAAGCCGAGGGAGGGGTAAGAATGAGGGGTGGGGAGCGTCCCCGGGAAGGTGGCCTCTGCCCCAGGCTCGCTCCCCTCTAGGCCAATCCACCCGCCTCCCCTCCGTGGAGCTTGAGGGTCGGGCAAGCTCTGGAGGCTGCGTGGGGTCCCCAGGTGAGACACAAGGTGCTGGTCCCCTCAGGGGCAGCACACCAGGGTCTGGTGGGGGTCACTGGACCCAAGGCCTGGTCTAACCACCTCCCTCCCACCAGAGGCCAAGGAGCTGAGAAGTCAAATGAAGGACATTTTCAAGGTTAAGGCCTGGAATTTATTTAACACTCAACCAGCTGGCCCTGCAGAGAGGAAGCCAGGCAGGGCCTGCTGGGCCTGGGTGAGGCGGGCTGCGAAGGGCGGGGGCAGAGGTGCGCCAGCAGGAAGGGAAGGCCACGGGAGAGGAGCAGTGTGGGGGGAGGCGGGGGCAGGGAGGGCGCTCACGGACTTCCGACCGCCCCCCTCTCACCGAAACGCAGGAGTCAGCGGACACGAGGTCACATGGGTGACCGGGCGGCAGGGGTGCGGGCAACGGGGGCTGACGGGCAAACACGCCACCCGCCCGTTGGGCAGAGACCGGCGCCCAGGAGGGAAAACCGCGTGGCCGGCTCCCGTGCTCTCTCCTTTAATCCAGCTCAAACCCTGCACAGCCTTCCAAGAGCCGCAGACGAGGCCGTGAGAGGCAGCCCTGGTGGCGTCGGACCCCCCAGACGCCCGTGGAAGGGGCCCTGGCGGGCTCCGGAGCGGCTCAACTGGCTCCTTGGGACTGAAGATTCCAGCACAAGTGTCCTCGCTCCGCAGCGTCTGTCGGCGTCCTTGGACTCAGACTACTTTGGGTCACACCACGTACCGCAAGGCCGGGAGGCAGACGGCCCGAGCGGCTGGTGTCCGGCGAGAGCGCTCAGCCGGCGGCTTCGCGTCCAGGTCGGCCCCAGGCTCACGTGCCTCGCTTCGTCCTGCAGCTTTCTAGCCTTTTGGGAGAAAGAGAGGGAGAGTGAGCGGGGCTGCGGGCGCGGCTGCGGTCCAGACTCACGGCCCGCGCACAGGCCAGCAGCACTCTGGCCCAGGGCTGGAGCCCGCCTTCCCCGAGGGGCCTACTCGTCCTGGGGCTGCTGGCCGGCTGAGCACTCCCTCTGTCCCTCGGAGGACAGCGGTCTCTTCGGTCAGCCGTGAGCTGCTCCTCCCGGGGTCCCCGCCAGGGCCCTGCCTGGCCCCTCGGCCTGCGGCTGTCGGAGTAAGCGCCCGGCGACGGAGGGACGGAGGCTCTCCTGCTCACACGGCCGGGGTCGGCCCCGTCCCTTCCCACGATCCCCCTCCCGAGACTCACGCCTGACCCGGGAGGGCAGGGCCGCAGCTGCCCCCTCGCCCCCCAGACACAGCCACAGGACCAGGGGTCCCTGACCGCGGAGGGAGATCCCACGTTCCTCGCCAGTCCGCTGGGCCCTTGCGGGGATGGAGTGGCCAGCATCGAGGAGCAGCTCTTTCCCGCCTCTGGCCTGAGAGACGCTGGCCAGTGGGAACCTGTGTTTGCAGCACTGTGCCTGTCCCATCCCCCAAGGAGGGGCCCGTCCTCCGTGCTCCCCTGGGTTCCTCTGTTTGGCCTCCCTGGAGTGTGACCTGGACCCCGCCTGCAGCCCAGGCACTGGAGGTCCCTTCGTATAGAGCCATCACAAACGGGGGTGACGGGAACGTTCAGGTAATGTCATGAAGACTAGGGAAACTCTCCCCCTGCCCACTGCAGCACGTGGGATTCGCGGCGCCAGCCCTGCATGGCCCAAAATCCGCGGGTAACTCTTCATTCTCCCAAACTTTGTGAAGAGCCCACTACTGGCCAGAGCCACGGTCCACTAGCACGTGCTGTGTATGCCGTGTGGGTTCTCCCAGGAAAGATGACCCTTACTGCGCCGTCCCAGAGATGACACCCCCTGGCGAGGGTGCACCGGGGTTGCCCCCCGGGCGACTGTAGTCGCTGCCCATCCAGCAAGTGTCCACCACAGACAGCTTCTTCCCCGTAGAAATCTGCGTTCTTTGTGGGTTAAGAACTGCTCCTTCGAAAGGCTTCCCTCGTCTCCGACACACTCGGCACGGGGTCCTCAATGTCCTCTGCCCTTGGTCGGGGGCTCAGCCTCCTCTGCCTGCCCAGGAGACACCCTGCAGGCTCCCTGCCGCACTCCGGCCTGGTGACCCGCGCAGTGGGCGGCCTGGGAGCTCCCGGCGCTCTCTTGGTCCGCGTCCTACTACTCTTTCCCGCTCTTGTTTGGAGAAATGCGTTCTGCGGTGGCTTCCCGAGGAAGGCTGCGTGGAAAGTGCTGTGTCTGAGACTCCGCCCGCAAATGCCCGGGTCCTCTGCGGGCCCCTGGCCCGGAGACTGGAGCACGGCGCGTCCCCTGCCCCCCGGGGAGGGTCCACTCCTGTTCCTCTCTCCTGGCCCTTCCCGTGCACCCTATTCCCTCCCAGGAATCTCAGGTCTCGGTTTCAAATCGGACTGCTCAGAAAACAGAGAGGCTTCATTCCTGTAGAGCCGTCTTCATGGCCCACCAGCCAGGACATTGGTCACAATCCAGGAACTGACAGGGTGTGTCATCACCCGGGGTCCGCAGCGCCCACCAGGGCTCACTCTTGTGTTGTACAATGACAGGTGTCCATCACTGTGCGGTCGCAGTGGCTCCGCTGCCCCGAGCATCCTGCCTGCTCCGACTGTCCTCCCTCCTGGCAACCACCGGTCCTCCTACGTCTGCAGAGTTTTGCTTTTTCCAGAACGTCATACAGCTGTCGCCTTCTCAGCTTGGCTCTCTCACCTGGTAACGTGCATTTGTGGTTCCCTCAGGTCTTTCTATGGCACGGTAGCTCATTCCTTTTTAACACCAGATGATATTCTGTGGGACCCGTAGACAGGGCGTCTCGATTGTTCCCAGTGACGGAGTGAAGCCGCCGCAGACATCTGTGAGCAGCTTTACCGTGGACCGAAGTTTTCAGCTCTTCCAGGTAACTGCCAAGGAGCACAACTGCTGAGTCTCAAGGTAAGAGTACATTCGATTCTGTAATAAATTTCCAAACTGTCGTCCCAAGTGCCTGCACCGTCCCGCGTCCCCAGCAGCGGTGAACGAGAGCCCCTGCTGTTGTACGCTCACCGGCCTCCGGCGGGTGGGAGACTGGGGTTAGAGCCATCCGCGTGCATGCGAGCGGCATCTCTTCGTTTTAACGAGCAGTCCCCTAATGACGTACGCTAGCGGCGTCTTCTCCAGCACTTCACGCCTCTGCGTTTTTTTGGTGAGGCGCCTGCTCGGACCCGGATGCTTGAACTCTGTTGTTTGTTTCCTTCCTACAGTCTGGGTAGCAGCCCTTTATCCGGTGGTGTGTTTTGCAAGTATTTTCTCCAAGTTTCTGGCTTGTCTTATTTTCACAGCATCTTTCGTAGAGAAAATTTTATATTTTAAAAGAAGTCAAGTTATCAATTTTTTGTGAATACCTTTGGTGCTGTTCTATGTAAAAACTCCCTGCCGACCCGAGGTCACCTGCCCTTTCTCCTGTTGTATTTCCCAGTTTTGCCGCTTCACGTCGTACATGTCGGTCTGTGATGCACTTCGGGTCAGCTTCCGCGAAGGTGCCCGGTCTGGCTCTCCACTCCTTATCTCGCACGTGTCCCAGCACCGTCTGCTGAAGATGCCGCCTCCGCTCCACTGTGCCGCCTTCGCTCCTCTGTCGAACTTCAGTCACTGCACTCAGTGGGTCTGTTTCTCTGATCCGCGGGCCCGTCTGTCCACTTTTTCACCAACGCCACACCGTCCTGATTACCGCACTTCACAGGGACCCTTGAGGCCGGGTAATGCCAGTCTCCGACCTTGTGCTTCCCCTTCGGCGTCCCTGTGATTCCGAGCCCGTGTGTCCTCTCCATCCAACGTCAGCGTCGGGTTGTCGATAGCCGCAGCACAGCTTGCTGGGATCTTGACTGGGACGGTGTTGAATCTCTGGCCTCCCCGTCCATGGACATGGGATTCCTCTCCATTCACTTGGTTCTTTGATTTTGTCATCAGAGTTTTGTTTTTCTCAGATGGATCCTGACATATTTTGTTAGATTTGTATCTAGCACGAGGTGCTAATGTAAATGTTCTTAAATTCAAAACCCGCTCACTTGCAGATGTACTGGTAAGCAATTGGCTGTTATATATTAACCTTGGACCCCACAATGTTGCCATGACCACTTCTCGGTTGCAGGAATTTTTGGTCAGTTCTTTTGGATTTTCAACATAGACAATGATGTCATTTGAAAACAAAAACAGTTTTAGCTCTTGCTTCTTAATCTGTGTGCCTTTACCTCTCTCATCTTGTTGCAAAAGCTAGGACTTCCCGTATGACGCTGGAGAGATGTTCAGAAGCGATGTCACTGCCTTGTCCCTGACCTTCAGGGGAAGGGTGGTTCCTAGTTTCTCACCACGAAGGCTGACGTTCACTGTAGCTGTATGTTCCTTACTAAGTCGAGGAAGTTCCACTCGTTTCCTAGTTTGCTAAAAGCTGTTATCACAAATAGGTGTTGGTTTTGTCAGATGTTTCTTTCTTCATCCACTGACATGATCATGTTATTTTTCTTCTTTAACGTTACATAAATTCACCTTCAAACGCTGAATCACCCTTGCACGCCTGGGATAAACTGCACTTGGTCATGGTGTCTAATTCTTGTTATATATTGTTAAGTTTCATTTGCTAATTTTTTTGAGGATTTTTGCACCAACGTTCAGGAGAGAACTGTAGTTCTCCTGTCATGTGATGCCTTTGTTCCGTTATCAGGGAAATGCTGGCTTCATGGAATGAATTATGATTTTTTTCCCTCTGTCTGTGTTTTCTGGAAGAGATTATAGAGAGTGGATATAATTTCTTCCTTAAGTGTTTGATAGAATTCACCAGTGAACCCAGTGGAAAATTATTACTGATTGAATTTCTTTAATGGCTGGCCATCCATTCAGATCATCTGTTCCTTCTTGTGTGGGCTCTGGCAGGTGGTGTCTTTCTGGGAACTGGTCCATTTCATGTTAGGTTATCAGGCTTGTGAGCACAGAGCTGTTCCTAACACCAAACAGACTTTCGCTCCACAACGTGAAGCTTGAGACACAGACATTTAAAAGCTGTAGGTCGGGTTCGGGGTATTTGAGGAGGAGGTTACAGCTACAGACAACAGACCTGGAGAGAATAAAGCTACCCGAGGGCAGGAACAGTTCTCTGGGCTGGGAAGAAAAGGATTCTGAGAGGAGGGGAGAGCCTGATGGGGGTCCCCATGCCACGGCCCAGGCCCTCTGCCTGCGCTCCCTCTTCCCCTGTCCCACCCCAGGCCCACGGAGACAGGTGACGATGGAGCCCTCCGATGGGCTGTGGGGACGGCTCTGCGGGCAGCTTCGGTGAGGAGCCGCTGCATCTGGGGTGAGACTCGCAGGCCGAGCGCGGGCGGCCGGGGAGAGCAGGCAGGCTCTCCTGCACCCGTGGCAGCAAGGGCACGGAAGCATCCGGGTCAGCCCACACAGACTCTCTGCGTTGGTCACTCTAGCGAGGGAGTATTTGGGTGGGTAACTGCATCGTTCAGGGTGGGAAGCTGCCGTCATTCTCATGACCCCGACCCTCTCCACACACACTGCAGGCGCCTACCAGGACCTGTGGACGGATGCGCACGGCCAGCAGCTGCGTGAGAAGAGGCCAGCCTCCACACCACCCCAACACCGGCGAGCCTGCGGCCTGGCCACAGCCTCTCACGGCCCTGCCAGGTTCTGCTGGGCATGAAGCGTCGGCGAGGACCCCACAGGCGTGTCCCTATCGTCTCCACCGATCACGTGGTGGCACAACGCATCTGTGGGCTCGGTTGCCGCAGAAACACTCCTCTGTCCTCTAACCGGGATCCCAGGCATGCCGGTAAACGGTCCCGTGATCGGAGAAAACACGTGCTCTGAAAAGGGGTGGCACATTCCCAGATTCTTCCCAGAACAGTTTATTTTTACACACAGCCGACAAATACTCACAACCTCCCAATCCCGTGTGGCCGGCCCGACTTCCTCGAGGGGCTCCAGCCCCTGAAACCCTCCTCTGTGCTCGTGCGCTTTCTGAGTCTGCTGTTTCAGGTTTTCTTCTGGACACCCCTCTCGGAGGGCTCTAGGGAAACGAAGGGTGAAGGAGAGGACTTTACACGTCGCGTCGAGTCTCAGCGACTCCTCTGTCAACGGGGGGGGGGGGGGGGGAACGCTGCTTTTCCCTCCAGGCCACACTGTGGTCCCGGGGCTCGGGGGCAGTCATGACGCACGACGGCGCAGGGACGGTGGGGCCCCGAGAGGCCACCTGCTCCCCTCCAGGCAGCAGCTCGGACAGGCCTCGGTGTTTAGAAGCGGCGAGAACACACACTATGTTGTCAACTTCAACTCCAGGTAAGAAACGACACGTTCAGGACAGAAAGCCACACGCAGGGGAAGGTCTCTGTTTTCACAGGAAACACAGAGTTGTAGCAGATCCTTAAACAGGACGTATTAGACCAGGATTTTAGACACACTTGCTCTGCCAATATCAGGGATTTGGATAATACATTTTCTTGTCTTTAAATATAAGGACGCTTAGAGGGCAGAGCCTTCTGGAGGAGTATGTGGGAAGGGTGGCAGTGCCCGGCGTGCACCCTGGCCGTGGAGCCAGCACTGAGTCTGCTGGGAACGCAAGCAGCTCCCCCTCAGCCGGCTCCCTCCCTGAAGGCCCGGCACCACCCCTGCAGCAGGGTCTGTGCTGGCTTGGCAAGCTCCTCCCAGCAGCCCCCCAACCCTGCCCCACAGAGACCCCGAGTGTCCACACCTCTGACCCTCACTCCAGGGTGGTCGGAGGCCAGGGCTTTCTGACAGCAACACTCGTGAGCTATGAGGGGACATTTGCTGTCCATCTAAATCATTCCACATGGCTGGAGGTTCATCCCATGTGCGGACCGGCAAGACTGTCCCCAAGTGTTCTAGGCACGAAGGAGGCATAACTCCCCAGCAAAGAACAGCCCTTCACAGTTCACATGTCACAGGCCTCTCGCATCACACCTAGTCTGCAGAGCACTGGAACACACAGAGGTGGGCGGTGACAGCACATGCGGGCCAGGCGATCAGGCCGGTCCCCTGCCAAGCCCCCCCACACCCACAGCTCACTTCCACTTGGGCTTTTGGCGCCCAGAGCGGGGCTGGTGCAGGTCAGAAGGGAGCAGCTGGGGAAGCGAGAGGGGCCCAGGAGATGGTGCCAAAGCCCCAGGGTCTCCCAGCAGTGTCCCCGGCTGCCCGCGGCTCCCCAGCGAGCCTAGGGGGTGGTGCTGGGTGCAGAGCAGTGGAATCACAGCTCAGTGCCTTGTGTGCAGAGGCAAGAAGTGAGCGCTTCCTTGGCAAAATGCACACGCGCGCACACACAGAGTTAGTTCAGGTGGGTCACCATGCCAACAGCGCCTCGCAGCAGCTGGGGACAGGTGAGGGGCTCAGCGGGCATTCCCGGGGGCCAGACGCTAGGTCAGCATCGGGGCTGAGCAAGCACGCCCCCAAAGCATGAACACAGGCGACGACAGAGATGCAGGCCCCCCAGCAGCTGCTGGTCCCTGCGGGGGAGCATAGGGACCGCCCCCACTCCCCGGAGCAGGCAGGTGGCCGGGCCCTCGGCAGCTGCCCATGAGCACTGCACGGTGGGGGCGTCTATGTAACTTGGACCCTGGGTACCAACCTCTTGTCTTTACTTGCTTTTGATGACTTCTCTTTGCTTGACCTCATTTTTCCAGACGGATTTGCTGGCATTTTCTCATTATCTATCAAATCCATGGCAAAGGGAATCTTTGAGCCCACCTGGGAAAACATCAGATGTTTTCAGGAATCTGAGGGAGCACGGCCGTCCACACAGAGCCAGGTGCCCGGCGGCGCTTCCTCCACTGGCAGCTGTCTCGAGGAAGCCACGCGCCACCCACTCCTGCCCCAGGTCGGCCAGATGCGGGCCATGGGAGAACAAGGTGGCAGGCGAGGGGATGCCGGGAGGGCCAGGAAGGGGATCCCTGCCCGAAGTTCGGTCACGTGTACGACAGGCCCCAAGTCTCTCCCGTGGATGCAGCTGTTTTCAGCTGCTGAGTTTCAAGCTACTGCAAGCGCTCGCCCACTACTCACAGGTGGAGAGAAGGGAAGTCGCATCCTTGCAGAGCCTGTGTCATGAGTTCACGGCTCTTAGATCAATGATATCATGCACCCACACAAATAAATGTTGAAAACCCAAGAGCAGTGCTTCAGTGTTGGCTTTTTGGGACACAGTGCACTACAATTCCAAGTGCAAACCTGCAGCGTCCACGGGACACAGGTGGAGAGGAGTGAGAGATCTCGAATATTCCCCACTCCCAGGGCTTAAGTCTGAGAGCAAGACTGATCTCTCCCCACCACAGTGGCTCAGACTTGTGTGTGTGTGTGTGTGTGCACATGCACCTGTGTATATACCTGTGTGTGCATGTACCCATGTGCACTCGTGTGTGTGCACCTGTGCACACCCCTGCCTGTGTAGCTCCGTGCGTACCTGAGTGCAGCTGTGTGCGCACCTGTGCCCAGGGATCCGTGTGTGTGTGTGTGTGTGTGTGTGCATGTACCCGAGTGCAGCTGTGTGCGCACCTGTGCCCGGGGATCTGTGTGTGTGCGTGTACCTGCGTGTGCACCTGCATGTGTTTCTGCTTCTGTCTGTGTGCCTGCCTCTGAGGAGGCATGCCCCTTCGGGTGTCAGAAAGTTGGGCAGGGGAAGGACAGGGCAAGTGCAAGGGTGTGGAGAAGGGCAGGGTGGGCTCTGGCCTTACCGGGGCCGCCTCCAGTAGGCATCTAAGTGGGATCAGTGCAGCGCTTACCCAGACCGTGCCCGCAGCGGTCTCACGAGCGCGGCACCTCTAAGTGGATTACAGGCATCTGGTCTGTCTGGTCATCACATGCCTGACCCTTAGAAGACGCTTAACCCCCCCCGGGGCGGGGGGCAGAGTGAGAGGAGAGCAGGAGCTGACCCACTTTCACATAATGAGGACTTTCCAAAACATTATTCCAACAAGACGAAAAGAACAAACGTAAATTCACTAAGTGCGTTTCAAAGTCTGACACACAACTTCATTTTGTTTAACAAAGAAGTATATTACTCGGTAGGGCACCTGGGTGGCTCAGTGGGTTAAGCCTCTGCCTTCAGCTCAGGTCACGATCCCAGGGTCCTGGGATCGAGCCCCACATCGGGTTCTCTGCTCAGCAGGGAGCCTGCTTCCTCCTCTCTCTCTGCCCACCTCTGCCTACTTGTGATCTCTGTCTGTCAAATAAATAAATAAAAATCTTAAAAAAAAAAAAAAAAGTACATTACTCAGAAAGAAGCCCCAGCCACGTTTTACCATCTGTAAAGTCTGGAAAAGACTTTCCAGATCCCCAGCCCTCTGCCGAGAGCAAGGACTAGGGGCCTGGTGGGAAACAAGGTGGCTGGGTGGTCCCCTGTCCGACCCCTTCCCTGCCAGCCTTCAGCCCTTCTGCAGGGGTGGGAGGACGACGACACATGGGGACGGCACAGAGCCTGATGCAGCCACGTCTTCGGGAGGACGCGCAGGGCTGGCTTTCACGGGGAGGCAATCACCTGGCAGAGGACAGCGCAATCCACAGGCGTGTGTCTCTGTGCGCGGATGCCTGGGCCGGCCGAGCCTCTGTCCTGCTTGCCACCACCAGCTTTCCCCTTCTGAGGGCTGCCCCTTGCCCACTTTTCCACCAGATTCTTTAATTTAAAAGTCTATTTGTAGTCACTCTTCACAGATAACAACTTTTGTCTCAAAACATGTTACAAATATGTTCCTCTGTCTTTTGACTTTATGGTATTTCAGTCCATCTAGAAATATCATTTTCATGAACCTAAAATTTTCCATCGTCAGTCCCAGAGCTTCTGTATTTCCGATTTACAAAACTTCATGTCGTACCAGGTCATACAAACACTCCTCAGTTTCCAGGCTAGAAAATGCAACGGTGATTGTGTTCAGTATCCCCACGTGGCTCCCAGTTCTGAAGCACGGGGTAACCTTCTCGGAGAGCGTCACGGGAGTCGTATTTCCAACTAGAGTTAACCTGCAAGAAGTCAGCTCCAGTGATCCCCACTGTGGGCACATGCCCCCAAGGGCCGAGAGCAGGGACTCCAACAGGTGTCTGCACCCCCAAGTTCACAGCAGCCACAGGAGGCAGGGACCCGAGCGCCCAGCATGGATGAAAGGATGGGGTGTCGAGTGTCCCGCAGCCTTGAGAGGAGGGATGGGCTGGCACCTTGGGGACGCCTGACCTGAGCAGAACAAAAACAGCTGCTTCTCGCTGGGCCTGACGACGAGGTGGTCAGGGGAGAATCCAGGAGAGAGGGGCTAGTGGGGGCAGAGAGCACGTCTCCCTCCAGGAGCCGGGGGCACCAAGGGAGGGCCTGGGCAGTGAGGCTCCCTGCAGAATGCTGCCCGGCCTGGACCCCGGCCTTGGGTCTCAGGGGAAGCCAGTGGAAGGAAGGGGGTCTGTGTGCCGCAGCAAAGTGCCTGGGAGGCTAGGAGCAACAGACGTGGGGCCACAGAGGGGGCAGCTGGCAGAAGTCCCTGCTCCGCCGGTGGAGGACACAACAGGGCAAGCGTGGGGGTTCTGGCTCATCTGGTGGCCTCTCTCTTCTCAAGGTCACCTGCTAAGTGAATGGTAAAGCCCAGAGGAGCAGTCAGGCTTGGCAAGGTCGGAGTCGGAAGGGGTGTGTGGGAAGGCAAGGGGGGAGGCCAGAATGCTCCCACCCCACAGCTAGCAGGGCCCCCACCACCAGCAGAGCTGGGGAGCCCTGGGCGGGGCTGAGAAGGGACAGCTGGGCATGTGCAGAGTCCTATTTCCGGGCAGGACCTGGGTGACAATGGGGTGCAGGCACCAGGCTGGGAGTAGAGCCAGCGGTCTCAGGGCTCGGGGAGGGCAGGGCAGGAGCTAAGACTGTTCCGGCGGCACGTGGCAGCTCTGGGCATGGACCGGCTGGTGGTCTGAAAGCATTTATTTCCTAATGGCTCTTGGCAGCGGTCCTGTGTTGTGGTCGAGCTAAGACTCCTGGTCCCTGAAGGACACATACTAAGTGTCCGCAGGGGCAACGACAGGACACGTGGGTCTAACTCTCTCGGCCGCGGGGTTTGGGGAGAGGGTCTGCAGAACCCCATGAGGCACCTGGCCCTTGCGTCACCCTCCTCTGTCCCACGTGCTTAGAAATTCCCATCAACGTGGTCAAGTGTGTTGTAGCCTCGGCAAGGCGAGGGCCTCCTATGCGGGCAAGGACGTAGTGGGGCGGCGGCCCCTTGGGCAGGTGCTGTCAGCTCGGACGAGGGCATGCCCTGTGCTGAGGCCAGCGGCTGGGCGCTTTCTCCAGGCTCGGCTCCCATGGCTCTCAGAACCTTTACCTCTATGCCCATCACGGGCTGGCTTCCAGCTCGCGGGGTTACACTCCAGCCAGCAGCCCACAGCCCGGATCCATCCTGACACCAGCCCCGGAGGGCGGCGCAGGCCCCCCAGGAGCAGGGCTCGGTCCCTCAGGCCGGGCTGCCCCCCGTGCTGCCAGCTGACCACCGGCCAAGCAGGGCTCCCACCACCCCACGGGGTCAAGAACTCGCCAGAGTGGCTCGTGGAACTCGGACACACCCGCTCACGTGCACTGACCCGTCCCAGAGGCTCTGAGGAACCGCTTCCGGAAGCACCGCACAGAGCGAAGCCCTGGGACAGGCGTGGAGCTGCAGCCCCACTCCGGTGACCAGTCGCGGGACCAGGCCACTAGGGCCCCACCCTGAGAGCCCCATGTGCAGAGACTCAGCTGTGCTCCCCGGGTCTTGTTATGAATAAGGAGACACGCCAGCAGCCCTAGTCCCACGGGGTGTCACAGCCTTGTGGGGAGAAGGAACACAAGTGTCCTCGTTAGGCCACAGCGTACGCTCTCACAGACCAGCGTGAGTCTCCGCTGTCTCCACCTGGGCTGTTTAAACTGGTAGGAACTTGGAGAAATGCCAGTTGGTAGGTACCAGGCCAACTCGTCCTTCCCGGCGGCCACGGGGGTAACCCGTAACTGGGGTACTTAGGGCCACCCCCCATCTCGTGCTTTCCCAAGTGTCCAACTTTTTGCAATAACGAAGCTCTGAAGATGTTCTTAAGAGCGTCTGCCTGCGCAAGTCTGTTCTGAAGATGACGAAACACGGGTTTTGAATGTTTATGGGACAGAGGGGACAGGACACAGACCGCAAAGACCTGGCGACAGCACCAGGCGTGTGCGCCGGGCAGGAGCAGAGGGCAGCCCACCCCCAGGGCAGGGACAAGGTGAAGGGTGGGAAGCGTGGTTTCCTTCAAAGTTGCTTTGGCTTTGCCGTCATTCCAACAGTTTCCAGAGACGACTGGTTTGGGTCCAGGATGAGTCTGAGAACCAAAGGCTCTCCTGTCTCCCGGGAAAGGTCCCCTGCGCACGAGTGCAGGTAACGCAGCGAGCGAGCAGATTCCGTGGGAAAGGCCGCAGTCCCAGCCCCGCCTGGCGCTCTGAGGACCCGGGGCCCCGACCACGCTGGCTTCCGAAACGTGCGTGTCCTCCCGTTACCCTGCTTGCGGGTCAAACCATTGATTGCTTTGTTTAAACGGACAAAGGCCACAGGCAAGGCGAGGCGGCATCACTCAGCACAGACGTTCCTGGCAGGAAGGCGCGAGCCGGTGCGCCTGCGGCAGACCAGAGCCCGCCTGGAGGACAGTGGGAGGAAGGGCGCTGGGACGCCCCTGCACACCGCCCAGTGTCCCCCAACAATGGGCAGCCGCTAAGGGGACACAGGCCCCCAAGTGGGGGATAGGTGGATGGACACCATGAGCCCCGGTGCGCCGTGCGGAGAGAAAGGATGGCCCCTCTGTGGTATTCTCGGAGAGATGCGAAGCCTCAGCCCAGTCGTAGAAACCGCCCGACAACACAGCTGGTCTATGTGCCCGGAAGGCAAGGCGGGCGGACACGGGGCAGGGCAGGCTGTCTCGGCCAACCCAGCGGCCCTCCCGCGGATGGCGGTCTGTGTGGGGGCGAGAGCTGGGGTGGGGGTGGCTACGTGGAAAAAACAACTTTGCCATCGGCCGCAGCAACCTCCACCCAGAGGACGACAGCAGACATGGGGCGGTCGCGAGCAGGTGCCGTCTCCTACAGGACAGGGTTGAAGCCACCCCGGAGGCTCACGGGGGAGGGCGCTGGCCGGGTGCCCCAGCTGCCCGCATTCAGACCCGTGGGGGGTCTGGGCAGACACGGGGAGACACGCGCACTCAGGGTGGGGTGTGCCCCATATGACCTGGGAGCTGGCGTGCAGGCACAGAGGGGATGGCGTGCAGCCCCCCGCCCTGACCTCCAGGGTGAGACCCCAGCCCAGGACCCCCAAAAGGACACTGCAGTGGGCCTCAGCCTTAGGGTGGGGGTACTTGTCCCCTCCCCTCCACCGGCCAGAGACCCGACTCCTCACATGGGAAGGACACAGTCCGGTCAGAGGGCCAGCAGGAGGTGGCTGGGCTGCAGGGGGTCTGCTTATTCTCTGGCCTCAGGCTCCATCTGCATACCAGGGACCACCATGCCCCGGGGCTGGACAGGACCCCTCCCCTCCAGCCCCCCCGTACCACACTCCGCCATGGAGGCAGGGGCTTGCTCGGCGCCTCCTCCGCTGTCCTCCTGGTCCAGGCATGCTCCCGCAACTCCCGCAGCACTCGCTCGTCTCTGGGCGGGGGCGGGGGGGGGATACAGGGCACCTTAGTGGCATAGCCCGAAACAACCCCAGCAGAGCTCCGCCCCAAACCCGTTCCCGTCCCTCCACCCAGACACATGGGAGGAGCTCGTCTGCTCCTGTCCTGCGGCTTCCTGCAAGGGGACAAGCCGGAACCCCAGCCCTTGCCAGCAGTGGCATCAGGACCCTGCCCCCAGAGAACAGGCCGGGTTCTGGCTACCAGCTCGGGTGTCAAAGACCTTCATGGTCCCCTCCCTGCCCTTGCACCAGGACCTCCCTGCCCCCCTGCACTGTGACCTCCCTGCCCCTGCACAGTCACCCCCCTGACCCCTGCATGGTGACGCCCCACCCCTGCACTGTCACCCCCCTGCACAGTGACCCCCCGCCCCTGCGCCATCACCCTTCTGCCCTCGCACTGGGCCCTCCGGGCAACAGCACCCCCTGTCTTACTCCCCGCAGCACAGAGGTGAGGCTGAGCACCAGACGTTTGTGAAATTTCTGAACTGAACGTAAAAGCCAAGCCCTGGCTCGGCTGTGGAGGCTGCTCTGGGGACGGGGCAGGGTCCCGGTAAGTCCTTGCTGGCCCCGGGCTTCACCCACAGCACACTCAGGGGTCCCCTGCCTTCCTCTCCTGCAAGCAGGCTGCTGCGCCCTCCCAGGGGGTCCCGAGCCCCTGCCTCAGCCGAGCCGGGCTCTCCGCTGCTCCAAATGCAGGCGCAACTCTCCATGGCCGCACCCCTCACTGTGCCCCTGGACACAAGGCCTCCATCTGAGCGTCTTGGTGAAATGAGACGGAAGGGACCAGCCTTTGCGAGGCCACGGGGTGAGGTTCTTAGGGGGTGTGAAGGTGGCCCGCAGGCGGTGCTGAGTCGAACGGAGGCAGAGGACAGCACTCTGCCCGCGGCTACGAAGGAGGCCACGGAACATCATATCAGGCTGACGGCAGGGAAACCAAGAAGAGAGCGTTCCCCTGCCCTTGAATTTAAGAGCTTCTTTCCATGGAGGAGTGTGGCACTGCGGGCAGCGCCCAAGCTGGCCATGCTGCTGGGCAAGTGGACTCCGTGCCCCCTGCATCCCACCGTGGCCAGCGTTGCCCCAAGCGCCGGCGCCCTGCACACTGTCCTGTGTGCCGTCCGGACCACAGGCTGGGCCGGGAGGGGCAGAGATGCCACACGGGCAGGTGCTGGGGTGGCCACTGTCACGAAATGCCATTAAGAAAGGGGGCACAGCGAGGGAGGAGGGGGACGCACCTGCAGCACGGAAACGGAACAGCGCAGTGGGGGGGGGGGCTGGCGCCCTGGCGGTCAGGGTCAAGTCCATGCATTTGCTCTGGGAGGGCTCCATCGTGAGCCCAGACAGGGTGTGCCCGCTCTGCAGACCTGCCCTGCAAAGCTGCGTGAGCTTGGGGTGAAGCAGCAGGACGTGCCTGCCCTGGAGCCCGGACTCCTGCTAAGGGCCTCTTTGGGGATTCTCGGGGGGATGGCCTGAGCTCAGGCCGGGCGGTGGCCCGGCACCTGCGGCCCGGCATGACCCTGGCTGGGAGCCCCGTGAGCCCTGCGGCTCTGAGGGCCCGAGTGCTCCCTCCTGCCACAGAAGGGACTGGATCCCCTAGACAGCGTGTCCTCTGGGGTGGGGACCAGGCAGGTGCACTGCTGACACACTGCGTTTGCCAGCAAGTCTGTCCCCATCAGGGTCCTGAGAGAAAATATGCTCACGCGGGATGATTTTAGGGCTGAGGAAGGTCTGTTCACAAGGTGGATGGCCCCCAGGGCCAGAGCAGGAGCCCAGGGCTGGAATGGGGGCCGCAGCCACCCCAAGCCCCAGGAGGAGGGACTCAGGTGGACTCACAAGGAGGCGCCGGGGGAGAAAGACCCTGCCCCCCCCTCCAGTCTCCTGTTGGGGCCCCCACTGGCCAAACCCAGCCAGGAGAGGGGCACTGGGGTGCTACGGACACAGTCCACACCGGGGCCCAGAGCTCAGGGGAGATGGGTGGTCGGCGGAGCTGGAGGACAGAGGCGGCCGCAAGGACAGGCCCCAGCTGGCCTCCTACGGGGCAGACCAGATCGCCGCAGCCAGCGACACGGTCCATGAGGCAGGACAAGAGTGGGCTGTCTCTGAGCGCACGTCTGTAGCGCGGACCTTTCCTCAGAACAGACCTGTGAGCCAGGTGACTGGCAGGAGGGGGAGAGGGGGCTAAGAAAGACGCCTGAGGAAAGACGGCAGGTGGGGTGGGGAGGACACGGAACAACGGCGGCCCGACGCCGAGCCAGACGAAGAGCAGAAGCCGTCCCTCCCCCAGAGAAGTGGCCGCCAGCGGGCCCGGCCCCAGACCCCCGTGGGAGCAGGGCCACAGCCGTGCGGACAAGCACTCACCGTCTCCGCTGTCCCGTCGCTGCCTGCCTCTCCCGGTGCTCACGGATGGCCGCAGCCCTGGTCTCCTGGGGCCTCCTGGTGGGAAGCCCGGCGCGCCGCAGCGATGGTGCCAGGGCTGGCAGGACACTCCCGATGGAGGGCAGCTTCCTCCTACAGTCCCATCCCCGGCGATGCACACTCGCCCTCGGAGGGCCCATGCTAGAATGCAACATGCACCGTGTATGAGCAGGGCCAGCAGGGACAGATGGCACGACGGGGCTGCCCTCCCAAGGCCTCACGGCCTGGGCGCCCTGCTCCAGGGGCTGTGGGCCAGCTCCGAGTCTGAAATACCCGCAGAATCCCGGAGCGCTTAGGCCGGGCAGCCGGGACTCAGCAGGACGAGCTCCCGGCCTTGTTCAGAAGCAGATCCGGGACCGGGGGAAGACGGAGAAGGAAAGGTTTCTACGCGGCAGGCGTGGGACTGTCAAGGCCACGTCACAGCCGGGTGCCCACCTCACATGCTTCCACTGCTTCCAAGATGGTCACCCGTTAATCAGACCTGACAGAATTTTCAAGCCCCAGAACCGGGGAAAGAACAGTGTGATAAACCCTGAACACCTCCCGCGCAGTAAATGCGAGGTTTCCGTCCGCTTCTCCGTGTGGCTCGGTCCCTGACCCCGTATGCTCACCCGTCCAAACAGCCCGTCCACAAAGCTGGACCCCCACAGACACGCCAGACGCGTGTCCTTGTGTCCACAGAGCTCAGCTGTGCAGTGCCGTGAGCCAGAGCAAGCACGAGGGTTCTGCGGCCCCCGCCCCCACCCCAATCCCTGTCCCCACGGAGAGGCTCCTCCCCCACCGGGAACACATGGTCTACATTCACCGGTAAACACTCCCTTTACATTTATGTCTACGCTTGCATGCACATGGACACACACACACACACACACACACATACGGGGTTTTCTCTTGCATAATCCCCACTGTGGGGTCCACGCTCTGGGTAACCACAATCCCAAGCCAGGCTTGGCGTGCACTGCACAATAAATGCTGGCTGGGCATGGCCTAGCGTCCGAGAAATTAACTGCAAAATCACATCACAACTCTGGAAAGATCCAAAAACACGCCACGGCTTCTAAATTTTACCTGAGCACGTGTCTCGGGCTGGAATGCTCTTTCTCCTTCGCGTTTAATGCTGCCCTGAGGTTTGGGGGCAGTTCTAGCGGTAGGAGCTGGTTTTCAAGCAGGTCTGCTCGCTCCTGCTCGACGATCTCCTGCCTCAGCTTCCAGAAGCGCTTGATCTCCTCCTCGCCTGGCCAGTCTTCCGAGGAGTCGGCGGACCTCTGCCGCTCACTCAGGTCTAGCTTCTCGACAGGCGGGGAAAAGGACGCCTCCCGGGAACGAATGGCGTCTTTGTGGGGCACAGTTTCCTCCTCAGATAAATGCAACGAGGGCTGTGGCAGCTCACTTAGGTTCATCGTTGTAACTGGCGAAATCACTAAGAGGACCAAACGTTCTTGTAGTAGACTGGACTTGGACACCGGCTCCGCAGAACCAAACAGACTCAGTGACCAGCTTGGGGAAGGCTCCCCCTGCCCCATGGCCATCACACTCCATATAAATCTATGCAAATAAACAAACTTTTATTTCCCTCCCACCCTAGATCTTTTAATATCTTTATTTCTTACAAATTTTTAGCCCATAGGCCTACTGTTTCTCTTTGGAATACTTTTGGTGACTTTAAACACTTTTATCTTTAGATAAATTACCTGAAAGAAAATTCGCCAGGAATACTCCTGCCTTTAGGACTAGGCTCAATGGTCCCCTCATGAACGGACCAGCTCTGGACCAGCTCCGGACGAGTAATCCCAGCCTCCCACGGCAGCTCCCCCCGCCCTCACTGGAGAGAATTAGCACAGGTCATGCTGACATAGAGTCCCTCTCAGCTTTGGGTTTCTGAGTGATGGCAGTGGATTCTGATCCGCAGTTAAGAGGTCAGGCTGGTACACTCTCTGGGAAACAAGGAGATTCACGACTCCTAGTAACAGGTCGGCAGCAGACAAAGCAGATGCATGCGCTGACCACTGGTGCCGCCACCTGCCCTTGGCCTTCACCATTCCAGAGCCTGCCGGCCTCACTTCCTGCAGGGCTGGAGACCTGGGCGCCCGCCCCCAGGGGAAGCCCTCGACTCAACCAAGTGTTGCCGGTTCCGCGGCACACGTGCCCTACTCCCTCGCTCTGCTGGGAGGAACTCCTGGACCTGAGTTCGGCGGTGGCCCTTGACAAGTGTCACTTGTAGATCAGCGGTCCTGACCCGGTCAACGTGGGCGGCACCCAAGAGGCTACGTGTGACTGTGGAGGCCTAGTGGGGCTCCTGCTTCACGTGGCAGCCAGCAGGACCAAGCACTGGTCCAGGCCGTATCTGCCCCACTCCCCGCCACACTGGCTTCCTCCCCTCCCCAATTCCCCTGCCTCAGCCTCCACGCTGCCCCCTGGGATCTCCTCCCCAGTCAGTTACTGGCCCTTGACTCCTGACTCAGGGGCAGCTTCTGGGGGACACAAGCCAAGACCCTCTGCAAATACAATCAGTGTTTGAAAAGTAGGCGCGCGGGGGCTACTTGTTCGGAGTTTGGATGAAGATGATTTGAGCACGGCGGCGCCGTCGAATCACTTTATCACTTCGGGCGTTCCTCACGTTACCGAGGTGGGCTAATGATTTCCATGGTTTGACTAGATCATATATATAACTACCGTGGCTGTTCCAAATGTATGCCTTTTCTTCGTTCTAGAAGTCATGTTTTAAGTAGTAAATATTTAGATATTCCCAAGTAAATGTTTGGAATACTTACTTTTTCGTAAGCATTCAGTTATAATTCTCTCCAATCTCCACTTCATCTAAGTGTGACTGCGGTGCTCACTCATCCCCCAACAGGCTCTATCATGGGCACTGAGAATGCAAACCCAGGAACGCAGAACCAAGAAAAGACACGGCTCTGGCAGGTCAGCGCAGATACCTGAACACAGTGTGAGTCCCGCAGAGGACACGTGAGGCCCCTGTGTACTCCTTGTGACATCATTAGGGACGAGACAGCCTCCCTAGTCCTGGCGTTAAAAAGCACTAACTTCAGTGTTACTGCTGTTTGTCGCAGTACTTGTCCCACAAACCTTCAGAAGTTAACTCTTGGAGGGCAGAGTGCTGGGCAGCATAGATTTGCAGGAAGGCCAGGATCGCACGCAGTCCCTTCTGCACCACGAGGGGAGTGGGGAACTCCAGCGGGCAGTGTCTCAGGTTCAGTGCTTTCAGCGAGGTCACATTCCCTGCACGCAAGAGGAAAGCCCAGAACTTCATACTCTCTTCCGTGGAATCGACAGGCAGAGAAAATTGTTTGCATATTAAAGAAAAAAATAAAGACTTATTGAGGATTTGGGGCGGATGGACAGATGTCTGCAATTTTCTTTGGAAAAAGCCTGCAGGGAAGGCGGATTGCATGGACGAAGCTCAGGTCACAAAAGTGAGTGAACAAACGAGGGGACGCAGGAAAACCGGCTGAAGTGGGGGCGCAAAGTCACCGCATCACCTAAAGTGCCTATTCGCGATGACAAAAACCCCTCAAAGGGATGTAAAGGAAAGGCACCTGTGACCCATACTCAGGAAACAAGCAGTCACTAGAAACTGTCCTCACGTCAGTTCAGATATCGGAGGAAGCAGACAACTTCGAAGGAGCCACAAATATGTTCAAAGGAACGCAGGAAACCACGTTTAAATAATTAAAGGAAAACATGGTAAAATGACTCCACAAGTCTAGAATGTCAACGAAAACAGAAATTCTAAGAAAGAACCAAACAGCAGTCCTAGAGTTGAAAATACGAAGCCTGGGAAGAAAAGTGCACCAGAGGGACCAACAGCAGACACGGATGACAGAGGAGACAAGCGAACTCGAGGTAAAAAGCATCCGTGCTGACGATCAGAGAGAAGAATGGTGAACCAGGGGCCCGCAGAGGCCAGTGGAGCAGCAGTGTGCATGCTGACTGGTGGGAGCGTGGCGAGCCCCAGAGGACGAGGGGGGTGAGCAGAGCGCCACATGAGGACACTGGGCAAAGGCTTGGGTGACAGACATCAGTGTAACTTCCAGGACGTTCAACAATCAAGTAAGATAAGCCAAAGGCAACCACACTTAGAAACATCAAAACCCTGAAATGCAAAGAAAAGTAAATGATCTTGAAAACAGTGCAAGAGAAACATACATACAAGGGGACAGCGAAAGTAACTTCCAGTTGAAAAGAGTGGAGGCCAGAGGACAGGGAACAACATATTCGGAGGGCCGGAAAATCCTGCAGCTCACGTGCCCGGAATCCACCAAAACCGTCCTGCTGCAGGAAGAGCGGCTCACCGGAGCTGGCCCGCAGCAACTAGAAAAGTGAACTCGCAACTTCGGAACTCCCCTGCCATGCACACAATCTCACGGCCAGCTCACCACCACTGCACCATACAAATGAGCTTAACGGCAGAAGACAAGTTAAGAGGAAGTAATACAAATCGGAACAAAGAGAAAAGGGGATGGGAGAAGAGTGTATCTGAGGCACATGGGACAGAATTAAAATCCCGACATCCATGTGATTGGAGGCCCAGGAGGAGAGGAGAACGAGAAAGAATCCAGATCTACAGAAATAATGTTGACAGCCAGGGATTTTCCAAATCTGATTAAAGACATCAATAAACAGATTCCAGAAGCTCAGGGAGCCCCAGATACGGTAAATACAAAGAAAGCCACACCCAGGCACATCACAGGTGGACTCCTGAAGAGAGGCCATGAAGAGAGGCGTTCTCAGCAGCCGGACGAAGGAGATACATCCCTTTGAAAAGAAAAGCAGTAAGACTGACCGCTGACTCCTCAACAGAGGTTAGAAGCCAGAAGACAGTAAAGACAGTTTAAAATGAAATCTGGGTTCTCGTACTCTGTCAAATATTCTCAAAAAATGATGGGAAAGTCAAGATGCCTTTTTAGAAAATCAGACTTGAATAATTCATTACCAAAAGACTAAATGACAATAGCAAAGAGAGATCTTCAGGCTAAGATGGTCATCCCAGGTGGAAGCAGGGAACCTTGAGAAATGCGGGATAAACATGGAAGAAAATATAAATACATATGGACAGTTTGAGGTGTGTCTGCTGGATTTGCAGCAAGACACAAGCAAAATCTATGGGAACGATAGGACAGAGGAGGGAGGAGGCAATGGGGAGAGCCCCCGTTTCCGCAGACGGTGGTCGGTCAAGGGCGCGCACGTGGCTCCTAGAGAAACACTCGGCAACACGGCACGTGCTACACCGAGGGGATCCTGCTTCCAGCAGTGTTGGAGCAGCTCCAATCAGATCAACTCTGCAGCAGATCGTTTGTGGAAACCGGGCAAGACAGAAATGAAAAGCAGGCAGGAGCGAGAGGAGCAACAGCGGCTCCAAGAAGAGAAAGACACAAAAGAGTGTAGCACCTGCTCAGCTTTCCGCACCACACCGGGCAGCTGCAGCAGACAGAAACCCGTAAGGCCATAACGACCTGCAGTGCCAGAGCACAGCCTGTAGAGCTACCACAGCAGCTAAAGAGTGAGGGCCTGGACTCCAGAGAGGGGACTGCCAAGGGGAGCCTTCTGTCTCCGTGTGCACGTTCTTCACAGTCCTGAACTTCCCACGTGTAGGACAGCACGGCCACAGCTACTGCCCTCTGCCAGACAGACAGAGTCTGCAGTCTGTCTCGGTCCTCGCCACGTAACTGCCGATTTAAAAAACAACCAATACTCTAAAGAGGAACATAACAGAATCCAGAATGTCTGCAACGTATCTATCACAACATCCGAGATACGATTCAAAAAATTACTAAAGGGAAAATACGTTCATATCAAATGAAAAAATAAGAACTCTCAGTAGAAAAAAGTAACTAATGAAATATGAAAATTCTAAGATTGACAATACAGTATCTGAAAAAAAATTACTAGGCAACGATCACGGCCAGTCGGAGACGACAGGAAAGGCTCATAACCTTGAAGATGTCGTCTTCTCTGGAGAGCAGGAAAATGGACTTTAAAATGTACAAAAGGTCAGTGATCTGTGGAACGATAACAAAAATTCCAACAAATAGGTAAAAAGAGAGACTTGAAGGCTTAATGAACAAAATATCTCCCAAATTTGGCAAGAGACGTGAATTTAAAAATTGAGTAAATTCGACGAACTCTGAGGAGGTTAAATACAAAGAAAAACACCACAGCTAGGTACCTCATAGTCAAACTGCTGAAAAGCGAAGAGACAGAAAACCTTGAAAGTAACCGAAACCAATCATCGCAGTTGATAAAGGAGAACCAAGAATGAAGGACCTCCAAGGCCTGGAGTCAGTGCAACTTCTTTAAAGTCCTCGATTAAAAGAATCCAACTGTATTTCTAGATCAACAATGTCCTTTAAGAATTAAGGCAAAATAGGGGCACCTGGGCGGCTCAGCGGGTCGGGCAGCCGACTCTTGTTTCAGTCCCGGTCATGGCCTCAGGCTCCCTGCTCAGTAGAGTCTGCTGGTCAACCCCTCCCTCGGCCCCTCCCTGTTTGCTTACGCACACGTGCCTGCTTTCTCTCTATCTCTTAATAAATAAACAAATCTTTAAAAAAAAACCTCGAAAATTAAAAAGGCAGAGATTGTCTGACTGGATAAAGAGTGAACCCAACCATATCCCACAACACGAGCATTTTACAATGTATTGTAAATACAGACAGGTTGGGAGCAAAAGAATGAAAACCATGCGCCCTACAAACAGTAAGCAGAAGGCTGGAGGACCCGCACTGATGGTGGGGGAGCGAAAGGCTAGCTAAGGACAAGACAGAAGCTGGCGGCCTACACCTGCCTCCCTTGTGACATCTGTGACATTCCTCGGGAACTGGCGGCTGCCCTACATTGAGAACAGATGGTTAAGGAGCAGAGATCACAGTCCCGCAGGACAGCAGTCTCCCTCAGTTTACCAGTGTCCTCGTGACTGACAATAGCCTAACTTCCAGGAGACTCCAGCTGTCTTCATGTTGGTACCTCATTAGTAAAACAAAACAAAACTTAGCTTGGCTTGACAAGAACCAGGTCTCCAGCATCCTGACGGTCATCCTTACCATACGTCGGTCCTTCTGAACCCCTTTGTCCGCACCGCCCCAACTCCTGAGTACATAACCAGCTAGTCCTCGGGGTCACAGGGCAGCAGCGCTTCCTGTCCACGGGTCCTGGCCCCGCGCCTTAATAAACCACCATTCTGCACCAAAGACGTCTCAAGAATTCATTCTTGGTCGTGGGCTCCAGACTCCACCCCACTGAACCTCACCTATATCTAAAACTTCATCCCCAATACATACCGAATGGCCAATAAGCATACGACAGTTTCCACATCACCGGCCATCAGAAACGCAGATGAAAACCACAATGCATAACACTACACACAGCAGAGTAACAAAACTAACAATAGAAAAATCCTAAATTTCTATTCAACCAATAACGTAGTATCAAAACATATAAAAAGCTGACAGATCTAAAATGAAAGGCAGACAAATGCACAATCATAGTTCACGATTTCAACACAGTCCTTCAAGCACTGACAAAATAAACAGACACAAATGGATGTAGATAGTTTGAATGCTGGGATCAAGCAACTTGACCTAACCCAATACGTGGGACATCACGTCACGTGGCAGCGTGAGCACACACACGCTTCGCTCGTGCACCAGGTGGTACTTGCCACACAGAATGCATCCTGGGCCGGAAAGCACACCTGAACGAGTTTCGAATAACCAAAATTACACAGCGTATGTGGCATTAAATTAGAATTCAACCAAAGGAAGAGAATTAGAAAGTCTCCCATTGGGTGTAAATGGAGCAAAACAGGAAGAGCCCATGGGTCACAGTCTGTTCGAGAATATCTCGTGCTGAATGGCAGTGGAGATGCGCAATGTGGAGGCTTGTGGGGGCAGCTAAGGCAGCGCTGGGGGGAAATCACGGGTTGTGACTGCACGGATCAGGACAGAAAGGTTTAAAATCGGTGATGTGGCTCAGTCGGTGAAGCGTCTGCCTTCGGCTCAGGTCATGATCCCGGGGTCCTGGGATCGAGCCCCACATCCGGCTCCCTGCTCACCCGGGGAGCCTGCTTCCGCCTCTCCCTCTGCCTCTTCTCCCACCTGTGCCCCATCCCTCTCTCTCTCTCTCTCTCAAGTAAAATCTTTAAAAAAAAAATCAGCGATCTACGCCTCCAACTCAATTGGTTAGGAAAAGAACAGCAAATCAAACCTCACGGAACAGAGTGAAGAACAGAGGAACGCGAGACAGACGCGGACCAGAGAACACCATCTCCTGCGTCCTCCTCACTGTTTCCGGCCGGGAAAATGAATCAAAATGAAGGCACTGCACGTACACACGTCCCCACGCATAAACCCCAGCAGCTCGGTGCTGAGCCCAAACCGCGCATGCCCAGCGGCCCGCACCGGTCTGAGTCAACTTGCAGAAAGTCCAAGAGGAGGGCCCTGTACACGTGCGCTGTCAGGGAGACGCCACTGGCCAGGCTCGCCAGGGAAGCAAGGAGAGGCTGCAGGACCCGCGGGCTCCCGGGAGGGAGGGACAGAGGGCGATCGCCACTGCGCAGGGCCGCCCTGGGGCCGGCTTTCCTGAAGGTGTGCTCTGGCTACGCAGCCCTCCGTGGTTATTACTTCTCCCCTCTCCCTCCGTGTCGTACCTTCCGTGTGGACCTACGCTCCAACACTACAGCTCTCGAGCGCTGTGCTGTCCGCGAGCCCGGGAAGGACGGGAGGGGAAGGGACGCATAAAGCAGGAGCCAGCCTGCCCCCTGGCACTTGCCTGCGTCTCCATTACAGGCTCCCTGAGCTTAAAAAGGCAGTAGGTTAAAGCCAGCTTTTATCTTATTGTTTGAACACTTACCCAGCTCCACAGGCAACATTTTGATAGGATTTCTTTCCAAAAGCAAAGTTTTCAAATGCCTTTAAAACAAAATAAAAAATATATAATTTAAAAAGCAGAAAATGAAATGACCATCCCCAAAATACACCATCAAATTTCTTCCTTCACCGCCTCTTTAAGGAGACAATGTCGCTGCAGGTGCACACGCTTGCTGCGTGCCACACGCGTGGCCCACGGCTGTCTGCCCACGTGGCTCCTGGTCTCAGCAGCAGGCCAGGCTCTCCGCCTCAGCACACTGACATTCCAGGCCAGGCGACTGTCTGCTGGGGGGCTACCCTGCCCCTGTGGGACGTCCGGCAGCATCCTGCTCTCTACCCACCAGTCCAGGGGGACTCCCTCCTGACGCCGTGACAACCAGGAAATCTCCGGGCATTGTCGGTGCTCAGACTGCCAATCTCGGCGTTCCCTGAGGTGTGCGGGAGGGACCCTAGCCCTTGGAGATGCTCCGTGAGCAAGTTTTCCCAGTCGGAATGCTTGGGAGCCTTCTGCCACACTGCACACCGCCTGCGGGGTCACTGGCAGTGAAGAGCCCCGGGCAGTCTCAGAACAAGGTGGGATGAGAGGCGTTTCTCCAGGCCTTTGACTTCAGATCCCTTCCCTAGTACCTACTAACATCTCCTAGAAAATCTTGCACAAAATGTACCCCAGAGAGAGAGGATACAAGGTGCCCACTGAAAAGTTACTCAGTGATGGCGAAACACGAATATCTCATGTTAAACTCGGTCTTGCCCCCTTTACCCTACTATGCTGCTTTGTTTCTCACATTTAATTCTTTTTTTAAAGATTTATTTATTTGACAGGGAGATCACAAGGAGGCAGAGAGGCAGGTGGGGGGGGGAGCAGACTCCCTGCGGAGCAGAGAGCCCAATGTGGGGCTCGATCCCAGGACCCTGAGATCAGGACCCGAGCGGAAGGCAGAGGCTTTAACCCACTGAGCCCCCCGGCCCCCAGGTGCCCTGTCTGCACATTTAATTCTCAAGACTGCATCATACACTAAGGATTAGTTTCTTTTTTCTCCTTCGCTTTTTAGGGACCCCCAGCTGAAATCTGACATAAAAAGACCACAATACCCTGAGGCTCATGTCTCCAGCCCGGGGTGGGGGGCGTCCAGGCAGGGGGCAGGCGAGGGCCCCCAGCCCAGCCACCCTGTATGCACGTCACCCTGGGCCTCCCAGGGCTCTGGGGGGATTGTTGAACCCGCTGTACTACCCCATCTCCAGGGACAGCCTGCCAGCCAGCACGCCACCCGCCCCACAGCGCAGAGTGGCTCGTCTGTGTTCCAGGTGCGCAGGGACGCCAACGTGTGGGGCTGGCTGTCTGCCCCGGTGGAGGAGACCTCACGAGCCCCTGGAGGAATCCCCTAGCCGCCTTCTCCTCTATCGCTGACCTCAGCGGCCCCAGGAAGCCATCAGGTGGGTCGAGTGACTGGAAGGGGTCCAAGCTGTGTCCCCCGGCTTCAGTCCTCCTTTCCCAAAGAGAAACAGAGGAGCAGTTGGGTTCACCTACAAGTCCCATTAACGAATCCGTACTGTGAGTGGAAGGAGCCTCCTCAAGCCTCATTTCACCTCGGAAGGCGAAAGAAACCAAACTCCAACATCACCACAGACCAGAGTCCGCAGGATTTGAAGGGAAAAGACCGTTTTACAGGCGGACCACTCAGAGCTCTAGGACTCCAGTTCAGTGAAGCTTAATCTTTGGCTCGGCAACCCCCAAGGAAAATCAGATCACTCGAAGATTAGGCAATTTCTTTCCATTTGCTCTCTTGGCTTTCCCTTCTTTTTTTTTTTTTTTTTTAAGATTTTATTTATTTATTTGACAGACAGAGATCACAAGCAGGCAGAGAGAGAGGAGAAAGCAGGCTCACCGCCGAGCAGGGAGCCCAATGTGGGGCTCGATCCCAGGACCCTGGGATCATGACCTGAGCCGAAGGCAGAGGCTTAACCCACTGAGCCACCCAGGCGCCCCTTGGCTTTCCCTTCTTATTTGAAGTTTTAAAGGAACAGACTTTATCCATTGAACTTTTCTTGATGTACACAAAAGTGCATTATTTCAATGTTGTCCCTTCCACTACTTGTTTTGGGTTCAGTCCCTTTTAGTCGTGGAACACAGAAAGCAGGCGGAGGACGGGCGGGTGCTTGCTCTGCACAGGACGGACAGACCTGCAGACCAGGGGCTGTAGGTGGGCGGGCACCCTGGGCTCCCCAGCAGCAGGTCCTGTCTGTCAGGGTGCCCCTGCGCACTGGCCTGCAAGCCTGGGGGTCGGCGGTGGTGGGCGGAGGCCATGGGAACCCGCCATCCCCCAGAAGGTGTGCCCGGGCAATGATCTGTGTGGATATCCTCGTGCACCTTGAGCAATGAACTGACACACTGCTGACCCTGTACATACTATCAGCAGTCACCCCTCCGTGATGCCGGCGACTTCCCGTGGAGCACGCACATTCACACACGGAGCTGGAGCTGCCTGCCCGGGGCCGCACATACCGACGCGTGCACGTCCTCGCGCTCTGCGCACAACCTCACACATCCGAGACAATGAGAGGGGAGAGCATTAACACTGGCACTGCTTTAATTAGGCTTTTCGGAAAGTTTAAGGATTTTAATAAGTCCATAATTACTTAACATTTCTGATTAATATGTTTCAGCACTTCGGCAAGCTGATCTAATTTTAATGACATAATGGGCTATAAATCACATGCAAAATTGTACCTTAAACAACACTAAGCAGCTGGCTTTGACTGGCAAAATCAAAGAACTCCGAAACTGGGGGACTGTGGGCTTACTTTCTAGGAAAGAACAGTGCTTAGGGAAGGGACTTTTGTTTATTTGCCCTCTGAGTAGCAATCCGTCTCCTCGCTGTGTGGGCACCACGGCTGCTGGACAGAAAGCACTGAATTAGCCCCAGTACCAAAGATGAGGACCTTGGGAAGAACAATGCCTTCCTGGCCCACCTGCGACCGCAAGCTGGGAAGACCCGCGCGGCCACCAGGCTGGAGGGGACACGGTGGGCGCAGACCCCGGGAAGGCTCAGCCACCTGCTGGGGGACAAGGCCACGGTTCTGTGTGTCCAGTGGCACAACTCACGGCAGGCGATCTGCAGACCCCGACTAGTCCAGGAGCTCCAGGAAGGCGGCTCCCGGCTCTGGCTCCCCCGGCCAGAGACCCCAGCTCAGTGTCAGCAATCAGCTGCTTCCTTGCAGAGCCGGAGACGGCACAAATAATTCACAGGGATTTTCTCTCACTGTGACGCGTGACGAAATACTCACTTCCTAAAAATCGCTCCGAACAACAGAGAGCTACAGCTCAGGCCTGCACAGGGCCTTGTACAGACCTCTGGCTGCTGCTTCACGGTGGCTGCATGGCTCTCTGCGGACACGGTCACTCACACAGGATGGGGGGTCGCCCCGGCATACCTGCCTTCCTCTAACGACCTACGGCCATCCTGAACCCCACGGGCTCTCAAGTGCCCCGCAGCTCTGTGTAGTCAGCCTGACTCAGGCCGCTGCTTCCACACCAGCTGCCCGCCGCCCCTTCCTCAGAGAGTGACCGCAAGGCCAAGTCGAGTCCCACCTTCTCCACTCAAATCCTCTGTGACTCTGTCATTCAGTTCAGAATGAAACCCAACACGGCAAGCCGAGCCTGCCTCTGTCCTGGCACACGGGCCGCCTGGCCGTCCCCCACGCCGCCCCATGCACACACACCCACGGCCTATGCATGTGCTCTCCTCTGCCCAGGAGGCACTCACATTAAAGGAGATCCTACAGTGTTTACCGGAAGGTTCTCGCAAGGTCAGGAAACACAGACAGGGAGGGAAGCGGGAGCTGGAGGTGCAGAGGTCAGGACAGGAGGCGGAGCGCGCCGTGAGCCCGGCTCCCGGGGGTCTGAGGCGGCTGACCCAGGGCTGCTGGCTGGGGCTACGTGAGGACAAGGGAGGCGTGGTGTCTGTTCCAGGTGTGGGGGTGCTAGGAAGCCCCGGGGATCAGAGCGGCAGGAACGTGGCAGGATGACAGGCCTTGCTTACGTTGGGGTTTCCAGCTCCCCAAAATGGAAAGCATTTCTTGTTATTTATCAGAAACTAGTGGGTACCCGCAGGCCTCGGGAGCTGAGAGGCTGGTTGCGGTTCATCGGCCCGGCTCCCGACCCTTCTGGCAGCTTCGCGTGAGGACAGTCAGACCTGGTACCAGGTGGTGCAAACACCTCACTGCTGGCCCAGCAAAGGCACTGTGGCGACCAGCATTCTTCGTGCTATTAGACGTCCTGCAATGTGACTACAGCTATGTGCGTTTGGTTCATTCAGCCCCTGCATCTCTTAGCTGGCTTTAAAAATAGTGCTAAATGCTTCTGCACTGAAATCAAAATTCAATCAGGGACAGGAGATAAGCAGCACAAGGGCCGGCACTCAGACATTTTAACACACGATGGTCTCAAAATCTGGAAATACAAACATACAACTTACTTGTGAGACCCAATCCCAGAAGGAAGTGCTTTAATTCTGTTACAGCGGAGGTCCAGCCAAGTGAGGTTTGGCAGCAACTGGAAGAAATCTGTAGGGAGCTCGCAGAGGGCGTTTCTTTGAAGATGCAATTGCTTCCGGGGAGAAGAAACGAGAACGTCTTGTCAACTAATTGCATTTTAAAACATGATGCATCCTAGAGCATTTCCAGAAGAACCCTAGGCTCTTGCACTCACACGTATCAAGTAAAAAGAAAGCCCAGAAGATCTTACTCTTAGACAGTTTAAACAGCAGACGAAAGCTGTTAAACAGCAGAAAGGAAAGCACCAGGGTCCCCTGCCCAGGTTTTGGGTGTGGAGAGTGACTCCCGGGCTGGCCCCACGGCTCTCTCATGGCTGACGGCTCAGCCACCACCGCTATGCACACCACACGTTCTCTACAAATACCCTTGAACACCAGACCGACTCTCCAAGTGTTTCAGTCCCACTCCTCCTTCCCGGGCCCCACACATGACGCCTCTTGGGCTCTGCTGTCCCTGCCCCTTCCCTAGTGCCCCTCACAGGCAGCCCGCGGTAACTGTGGTCAGTGGACAAATGGCAGGAGCCAAGTCTGGTCCCAGGGACTCGACCCAAGCCAAGAGCTCACAGGAAAACTAAAGGAGCCGTGCACAAAGCTGTCTGCCTCGGCTGTAGGGCCACTGTGTCCCGTTATCACCAGCAGCTCCGCAGAAGCCCGCCGCTGTCGCAGGACGTGAGAGGGAGGGCAGGGCCCTATCAGCACACGTGGCACTCACTGCAGCCGTGTAAATGGCACACATGAGAGTCCGCAGTCACAGCATGGCATGATTATGGGGAATTTTTAAGTAGGCTCCATGCCGAGTGTGGAGTCCAATGCGGGGCCTGAATCCACCACCGTCAGGTCAAGACCTGAGCAGGGATCAGGAACCAGAAGCTCAATGGTGGAGCGCCTAGGTGCCCCTGGCTCTGGTGCCGCTGTGGCATGTGGTGCGCCCCTCACTGCTCTGCACGTCCCATGAGGGTCTCTAACTCCTCTACCACAGAGCCGGTGGGGCACACTCGTTGAGAACGCAGGCCCAGAAGCCAGACTCTCTGGGTTCAAATCTGGATTTGGAACCTTACTAGCTGTGTGACTCTGAGCGGGCTCCCAAACCTCTCTGTGCTCTGGTGTTGCCCCTGTGAAGGGGTCACATGACCCACCTGCCCAGGTCCACGGAGCGAGCAGCGCCTGGCAGAGAGGGGGGCCAGGAAGCAGTGGCCACCACGACTGAGGAGCCCTAAGTGCAGCCTGTGCAACCAGCCACCCCCTTCGGCCACAGCCTCACGACGCCCAGCTCTGCCTCCAACGCCGAGCACCGCGTGTCTTCACGGGTAGGGCAGGGGCTTTACCAGCGCATGGAATGGGAGCTCCCCAGCCTGCCGAGGCATGGCCAGACACTGTGCTGGCCACGGCCAGTCTCTGGGACACGGTCAGGCCGTCATGCCCGCACAGCATGTGTGTCCCTCGGTGTGAGCCTGCTCCAGCCTCAGCGGCAGCGTGGCCTCCGAGCTTCTCAGGCCCGCTCTCTCTCGGGCCGAGCTGGCTCTAGGGCTCAGCTCTGAACCCACACATCCTCCCAAAGGCCAGAAGAGGCGGAAATAGATGGTGCTGCTCTTTGCAAAGGGCTGTTCCAGCCACCAGCGAGGTGACAGTGCCACAGAGGCCTACCCTTCCCTTGAGGCCAGTGGGACCCGCAAAGACCACCTCCTTGGGCTCCGTGTGCGCGCATCTCTGTACACGTGACTGGTGACCCCAGAGATCCCTGCTTTGCCTGCGCACGGACCGGGAACCCACAGAGCAGAGAGGCCGCCTCACTCCGTGATTGGTTGCCATGGTAACCATCTGTTTTCTGAGAGGCATGAACAGTTATGATGTTTCTTTATTGAGCCTAAAGAACAGTTCAGAATTTCCTCTTCTTCCTTCATGCACGGAGGTCTTGTAAAGCTCACGACATGCTGGAGCCCTTGTTCACAGTCAGGAGCGTTTGCGCTCAGACACAGCGGCCCTGACGACCCAGGAATTAATTCACTGCAAGAGGCTGGCGCTCAGGGAAGAGAGAGTGGGGCAGGGCCGGCCGTGATCGCAAACACACGGCACGTGACACGCGACAGCGGGCACCTGACATCTCAGCAGGCAGCTCTGTGCAAGTGCTCCAAACGGCAGCCGACACCTTATGGGTGCGATGTGTCTGCGGGCCCTGTGGGTGCGGCACTTCACACGCCTTACAGCTTAATTCTCATAATGACCCACAAGAATGGTCTCCTTCTCGTGTTCCAGATGAAGACAAACCAGGTTTAAGGAAATTACATGAGTCCGAGGCAGCAGGAGCCCAAGCCCTGCACTCCTGCCCCATTCACGTCCACACTGAGTTCCAACGGAAACTTATTCTAGAAACTCTGCGGGATGAGACGGTACCCGCTAGGTTAGCAGCTGGCGGGGGCCCCGCGAGGCACCAGGCACAGGGCAAAGTCAGCATGTGACGCCTGCAAGGCAGGGGTGAAAATGGTGTTTACCTGTTTTAATACCACATAGGAGCTCTGGGGGGGGGGTTCAACAGGAAATCAAGGGTGCTTTCCCCAGTGCTTTCTACCACGGGCTTTTGGTGCTTAAGACTTTCCCAAGAAGAGAGGCTAGGTATCACAGTGTGACTCCACGAGGTGTTTCCACTGCTGGGTCCCCGTACCGGAATTTCTCTTTGTGATGTGCTCACCACATGAGACCCCGAGTTAACCCTCTTCTAACCCTCATCCTAGAAACACTCTCTTAAACAGAGGACTCCAAGTAAAAGCCCCTCACGTCCACTCAGCAGAGGCACAAACATCCTATGAAACGCCCACTTACTTCAAGGCTGGGAATTTTAAAGATCTCTCCTAAGTGGTGAAGACCACTTTGACTCAAGTCTAAAACCGACGAGGAAGAAAAGATGAGCCCCTGAGCTCCCTTGTGAACCTCTCTGCGGGGGGTAGCAGGGGTGCTCTCCAGACCAGCCGCCCCCGGGGGGGCCTCGCAGGAGCTGCTTCCTTCCATGTCTCAGCCGGGAGGCAACAGTGCTCCGGGCCCTCTGCTCATCCTCCTGGGTCTGCAGGCACCTGGAGACGGGGAGGGGAGACACAGCAACTTGTAGGTGACCCGACGTGTCCTCCCGGGGGCACAGGGCAGCATACACAGGACCGTTTCCCTTGCTTACTAAACCATCACCTTAATAAACTGTAGCATAAATCTGACATCTAATTTTGCAGGAAGGAAGGGAGGTCAAGGGAGGTTCTGGCTGAACATTATGCTTCTCCCTCTACCATGCACCATGGAGCCCCAAGATTGAGCTTCCGGCTCCTGGAAAACACTGATGCAAAACACGAAAGGCTACTTCAGGGGGACAAACGAGCCTGGAGGCTTCCCACTCGGCCCCCCGGGACGCTCCTTCCCCGACACGGAGGGCGCCGCGCTCTCCGCACGGAGTCCGGCTCCCGGGGTCCCGGAGCCGCAGCCGCTCCGCCACTGGGTCCGGGAGCGCCACGGGGTCAGGGGGGCACAAGGCCGGGCGCTGGGACAATCTGTCCAGATGGAATCCTGAACTCCGGACGGACTCCGGGCGGCCAGCAGCGCTTCGGAAGCAGCTCCGCAGCCGGGGCGCGGGCGCTGGGCCGCGGTGCAGGAGAGCCGGGGCCGAAGCCCGCGCGCCGACACCCTCCGCGGCGGGGCTGCCGCGGCCGGGGGCGACCGCGTCCTCGGGGGAGGGCGACGCACGCGGGGACGTGGCTAGGCAAGGGCCGGCCGGACAGCCAGGCCCGGCCCCCAGTGCGACCCCAGGACACGCGCGGGCCCTTCCCGGCGGGCTCCCCCGGGGGCCGCGGCCGCGGACGGCGCGAGGGTGCAGCGACCCCCGGCAGGCTCCCCGCGGCGGGGCAGGTCCCGAGACCCCGCGGGACCCGCAGCCCCTGAAGCCGGGCGGAGCCGGCTCCTCGCGGGGGGCCGCGCGGGGTCCCCATCCCGCCCCCCCCGCACCGGGCTGCTCGGACCCCGGGCCTCGTCCGGACTGAGATGCCTTCGCCAGGGCAGCGGGACAAGGCGGCGACCCCGCGGGGCGCGGCCTTCCTTCGGCCCGCGGCGCCCCCCGCCCGCCCCCCGCCGGCCCCCCGCCGGCCCCCCGCCGGCCCCCCGCCTCACCCGCGGCGCCGGCCCCGGCTCCCGGCACAGCCAGCCGGGGAGAGCCGCAGCCCAACAGCCCGACGATGCCGGCCGCGGGCTCACGCGGTCGCCATGGAGACGCCCTTACGGAGTCCCGCAGGCGCCAAGCCCCGCGCTGCGCGCGCAGCCGCGGACAGAGCGTGGTGCGCATGCGTACGCGGCGCTGGGCCGGCCGGGGACTCCCTTCTCCGCCAGCGTTGGCGTACCCTGTGGCCGCCTGGGCGAGCCAGTGCGTGACCCTCACAGCGGACACGTGCGCCTTAGTCCGCAGCCACGAGGAGGGCGCCTTCGGGCCGCCCAAGCGAGCGGGTTCTGGGCGGGGCGCCCTCCAGGCTGACCCCGGCCTCGGGGGTCAGCGGGCCTGGGGGCTCGGAGGGGCCCCGGGATCGCTTCCATCCCACGGACAGCCCTCCACCCCCCCACCCCGGCCACCCCGCCACCCCCACCCACCCCCC
>JAHRIG010000038.1:1001587-1027056 GCA_020311275.1 Eira barbara
CTTCCACACACGAGGGACTGGAGAGTTCCCGAAGGCTGGACGCTTCCCGAAGAGCCCCTTTCTGGGCGGGAGCCGAGAGCTCAGCCGCTGGGCAAAGCTCCCCGCGGGCCGAAGCCGAGGGACGAGTGGTTCTTCTGAGGTCACTACGGAGAGGGACGGTCTAGTCAGCACCGAGACTTCGGGCTGGGAAGAGGGAACCTGAAAAACACCAGCCCCCAGGGAGCCCGACCGCATTAGGGAGAGACCTGGGGTGCTCGGTGCGCCTGGCTCCTTGCCAGGAGCAGACGTCGGTCCTTTCCAGAGGGGAAGGAAACTCCACCCTCGGTCCCGAGTTACCAGCGTGTAAGGCGCGTCGCACAGAAGGCGGCACGTACACAGGAGCGCATCCCAGGAGGAACGGGGACGACAGAAGCCGGCCTGCGGGTGGGCCACATAACGGGTCGGCAAGCCTGCACCTTTGAAATAAAAATGGAGCCGGCGGGGCCCAGGTCCGTCCTCCCAGTCCTCCTCGGGTGCGGCTGCGGAAGGCGATCTTCCTTCTCACCTTCCTGCCGTCGCCGTGGGCGCCTTGTCCCGGCTCCGAGGCCAGCGGGTGCTCCGGGCTGTCCTGCCCCACTTCCTGTGGGCAACTGTAGACCCTTCACTCCTCCGGGACGACATTCACAGCCACTTGCCCCTTTCTGGGCGCGGACCCCGCAGGCCCGACGGCCCCGTCGCACACCCTGTCTCGCATCTCCCTTCCCCTTTTGGTGTAGGGATCGTTGCCGTTCTTAATAGTTTTCCTTTAAAAATGATCTGTTGTGGCTGTGGGTGGAGGGACTCGGGGAAGGGGCTCTGAGTGTGAACAACGGTGACTTCTTATCCGGAGGACGTAACTGTTTTTCGGACAAAGGACGTAAGCGAGTTCTGCTGTTTCATTTCCTCCCACTTAGTTCCTCCGTGTGAAACTGCTGTGATTACGTCTGGTAGGTTCCCAGGGACTGACGTGCTTCCTCATCAAAAGAAGAGAAAAAATCGGTCTTTTTTTAAAAACTTGAAATCTGCTCTGCAGAAAGTCAGAAACGAAACCGGCGTTTCTGGGTGAGCCTCACAGGTGCCACCGCGGCTGACGTGACTGGGTGGACGACCTCCAGGGCCCGGGCTGGCCGCCGTCTGCGTCTCTGCTCGGCCTGCTGCGCCGTCGTTCTGAAATGCAGCGGGTGAGACTCATCCTTCTTCCTTGGAAAGAAGTAGGGTCGCAAAGGGAAGGTGACCTTGGTTTTCGGGTGCTGCCCGCCCCTGAGAGTGCAGGCGGTACGGGCCACAGGATTTTCGCAGGAAGGCAAGAGGACCGCGGTGGAAAGGCTGGTTCTCCGGCACCTCAGGAGGGACGTGAGACGACCCCTTGGTGAGGATTCCAGGTCAGCCTGGGTGGTAGCTCGACCTTGAGATTTGGGTACAAGCTGTCTAGCTCCATAGAGCGGCTGTGCCAGCCCCATGGCCTGGGGGTACCATCACCTTCCTTGGACCCCTGTGAGTTCAGGCTGTCGGGCTGGGGGGGAAGCGTGGCAGGGAGAGAACAGGAGCCACCACCACTCTAGCCCAGAGCCACCAAAATTGTTCCATACCCTCTGTCCTAAGCCCATTCAGCGGCTTACCTGTTCCTTCCCCGGAAACCACAACGCACATGCTTGTCCATCTGTCCCTCTGCCTCCTGACCGACCCTGATGCTCCCTGCATGGCCTGCGGGGTGTGCCCTGCCCCCCGCTTCTCCGGAACCCTGCCGCCACAGATAGTGTCCCCTCACAACGGCCATTTCCATGCCGGCACGTCTTACCGTGTCTTATCAAAACAAGTCCCGGCTACATTTTGGAACAACCCCCTTAGCTTCTTGGCCTGTGGGTTAAGGATGGTCACAGCGAGAAGGTCCAGGGGGGTCTCTGAGGCTGCCCCCCACCAGCCAGGACCCCATCCCAGGGCATGGCAGAGACAGCCTGCCCTTAGACCTAAACAGTACAACAATGGCCTCTGACCTCCCCTTCAGGGGACACTCAGCGACAACAGGAGACGTTTTTGGTCATCAGAGCTTGTGATGGGCAGATGAGGAAGGAGGAGCCCCTACCTCTAGCGGGTGGAGGCTAGGGACCCTGCCAAACCCTTTCGATGCCCAGGACGGCCCTTCTAAACAGGATTGTCTGGCACCAGAGGGTCAACCGTGGTGAGCTAGAGAAACTCTGGATTAGATGATGCATTTCAGGTAATCTCCCAGGAACCAGGGCAAACCGAAAAGATGGAAAATCAGAGAGAACACATATGAAAACTACAGGGTCAGTGCAAGGGTTTCACAATTCAAACTGGAAAGAGGAGAGGGAAATCAGAAGGGAAGGGATAAGCTATGCAGTAATTTTTAGATGTTTCCAAGAGTTGAAGGACATGTTTCTGGAGCAGAAGGCTCCTCGGGGATCTAGTGCCAAGAACGAAAAGGGACCCTCGGCACGGCTCACGTTGTGGTGGTTGAAAGCACTGCTTTCAAAGAGAAAAGCCTACAAGACCCAAGAGAGTAAAAGCAGGCCACACCAGCTCAGCTGCGAAGGATCTGCAGTCTTTGTTTTTCTCAACGGCAGGCAGGCCCTGGGGACGGCAGTGAAAGCAGACGATGGGATCCCTGCTGTGTGCCCAGAATACAGGCCAGCGGTGTAGACACAGAGCTAGGGGGAGTTGCCAAGACAATCAGGGGGACACGGGGAGTGTCTGAGATAGCAACAAAGGCGGCCTGGCCCAGCAGGAGAAAGTGTGGAGAAGGATGTCTCTGCCATGACCAGTTGGGGCTGAGAGATGCCTCTGGTGGCCCCGGTGGTTGAAATGACACCTCAGGAATGTCTCGAGGGGCTGGAAAATTCCTACAATGCTCAAAGAAAACCAAGCATCTGAAGAAATCGTGATTTACTTCAGGAAGGACAAAAGGTGGGCGAGGAAACAGGGCACATAGGGCGAGGGGGTGGTCAGCCTGGCTTGGGGCAACCCTTGGGTATGACAAGAGGGTCCTGTCTTGTCCTGGGTGCTAGGCTGGGGAGGCTCTCAGTTCCAGAGACACAGAACCACACCAGGGGCCTGTGGGGGTCAGAGAAGGCTCTTTGAAAGCTAGTAACTGATGGAGTGTGTTCAGGAGAGGGACGCACTAGCTGGCCAGTCCCCAGGCCGAGGAGAGCGGGCTGCAAGGCATGTGTGTTTGAGGGGAGAGCAGAGACCCCTGTCTCTCCCTGGGAGACTGGAGAAAGGTCAGAGCTGGCCACCATGGGTAGCTCCAGATCGTAAGCTGGGGCTTCCCCGGTCACTCCCTCCCCTGCTGGGGTGTCAGGATCCATGGATGCTGGAATATTCTGTTTCCTTGGCTGACGGGTGGTTATGCAGGTGTGCACGCTTTGTGAAAGTCTGCTGAGCTGTGCCCGGGCCCCTGCTCCGGTTTCTGGATGCGTGCTGCCTGTGGATAGACGAGTTTGTCCTGCAGGCATTCTTAGAGGAAAATACGGATGAATTTTATTTTTTTTTTTTAGGCAAAGAAAGGATTTCTTAAATGAAATATAGAAGCACTAACCACAAAAGCAAATGTTGGTAAACGTACTACGTTGGAAGTACTTTTGCTTATCAAAAAGACACCATTAAGGAAAATTAAACGCTGAACCAAAAGTAAGAGAAGATACTGGTAATTCTCGTTTTCAGTAGATTCGTATGCAGAATACGCAAAGAACTGCTATAATTCAATTTGAAAAGATAAAACAATAGTTTATTGGGATTAATAGGCAAAAGAGAGGCACCCAGAGCTCACCGTAGAGGGAAAGCAAACGACCCTGCTCGCCCTGACCAGCTAGCGGGGTAACAACGTTATCCTGAACGAGATCGTGTTCAGTTGGCGGGAAGGAAGTCTGGAGCACCTGCGCTGGAAGGGTCTCCCCGCTGTGGGCTGTGCGTCCGTCCGTCCATCCGTTGGGAGCATTTGGGAAAGCATTTGTGTCCCAGGGGAGCTGAGTCCACTGGTGGTGACCCCACTGCTCCCCCAGAGGCTCCAGGGAAGCAAACGGAGAGGCATCGGGACACCTGGGCAGAGTTGCTCATGACACCCCCTTCCTCCCCGCCCCTTTGCTTTCAGCAAAGCCTGGGAAGGACCCCAAGCCCGGGACAAGGGAAAGCCGTGGAAAGCATGAACAGTCACTTCCTGCAACAACGCCGGGATGAATCCGCTCAGTAGCTTTTGACGGAAGAAAGCAAATGGCGGGAAGCCTTACGCCGCAGGAGCGTTTCTCTAGGAGCAGCACTGGACGGTGAGGTGCGAGTGGGAATGAGGAGATTCTGAGAAGGGGAGATCAAGAGGTGGGCTGGCCCCCAGTCCTGGGAGGTGTCACGGGCAGAGTCGTGGTGTCCCGAAATTCATACGTGGTCGCCCTCTCCCCAGTGCCTCAGAGGGTGACGGTGTTTGGAGATGGAGCTTTGAAGAGGTGACGAAGCTCTCATGAGGTCACAGGGTGGGCCCTAATCCATTCTGACAGGTGTCCCTATGAGAAGGGGAGGTGAGGACACAGCCACAGAGGGACAGCCCTGTGTGGACACGGGGACAGGATGGCCATCCACACTCTGATGGCTGGGAGGGCAGCCACCCCTCTGCGGTGTCTGTTGCCACAGCTTCAGGAAGCTGGTGGGGGCAGGTGCTGGAGCGTCGACGGGTGGTGGGTGGGGGGCAGCTCACGGGGCCTCGGTGGCTCTTCGGAGCACTGAGATTTCCGCACATCACGTTGTTGCACAGCAAGGAAGAAGGGCAAGCACTTGTCCAGCCGCTGGGTGCGTGGGAGGCCTGCCCCATCCCCGCTCGTGCCCGGGCCCAGCAGGTCCTTTCAAGTTGTCACTCCCGAGCCCCTGTCACCCACCTGTAAAGCAGGGTGGTCGTGGAAGGTGTATTGTAGGGTGGCCGCAAGGTCTGAGTGGAGCTTGTAGTGAGACCCCAGCATGGTGCTTGTCTTGATGAAGCTGGAGGGCGTCACCCTGATTTTACATGGGAGAAACTAAGGCACAGGGCGGTGGCTGAGGGCTGGAGATGGCCGCAGAGAAGTGGAGGACCAGGATTCCTACCCAGCTCTGGATCACCTCCCTCCTTCCGGGTGCATCTAAGGGGGGCATGAAAAGGTAGGACCCCCCCCAACAGAGTCTTGCTGTGATTTCTCCACGGGGGACTTTCTGGGGCCCTAGAAGCCACACGCTCCCCCTCTGAGGGAGGCTCCACCAGTAACCACGGCACAGCTGGCCGGGCCCGGGTCTGATCCATGGAGCACAGAGGCGCTCTGCTCCTGCCCACAGGAGGCTGGGCAATGTCACCGCGACCCTTGCCTCTATCCCCAGCAGGTGCCTGGGGCCTGGGCCAGAGCTGAGCTAAGCACGCACGCTGACCCAGCCTCTCTGCTGCAGGGCCTGGCACTTTCCCAGCAATGCTGGCAGCCCCCACAGAGGCTGACCCACAATCCCGACCTGGGGAGTGCAGCAGTGTCCCCTCTCCTGGGGAGCTGACCATGGCAGACACCCCGGTGCGTATAAGCTGAGTCTCCTGTGCCGGCTTGTGCAGGGCGCCCCCCAGCCGGGCTACACAGCTGTTCCCGGACCAACCAGACAGCATGTTCCCGACACGTGGAGAAGCCTGATTTCGGCCCAAAGCTTGTGTCAACTCCATAGCTTCGAAACCAGATGCGGGAGCCACAGTGGTAACAAGGCCACCTTGACCCAAATGAACAACACGTCTCAAACCTGTGGAGACAGAGGAGTTTTATCAGAGCCCAGTGAGAACAGCTGCCCAGACGCGCGTCTTCAGACAGAGGGCAGGCTCGGGGAAGGGGCCTTTGGGGCAGGGGCGCGTGTGCTTTTACAGGAAGACTTAGAGAGCATCATGATGGAGGACGTTCCAGAAGGTTACAGACTTTCTCCTGTTGGTAGCATGTGCAAGGCTGTGTGACTTCAATCTTATGGAAACCAGGGAGGATTTCTGGCTCATCTGTATGTTTGGAAGGTTCCTTTTGGGGTATGTTTTCAACAAAGCAGATGTACACCGTGTCCTGGGGCAGAAATAGAGCCGCGCTTTGAGGTTGGCGAGTCATTCTGACCTCGGTAAACATCAGCCTGTAGCTTTCCTCGGAGCCCGGGACCAAGGCCACAAAAAGTTGAAACTCTCCTTTATTGTATCACCTGTTTTGAAGAGAGGATTGAGGACGGTGCCGAGAAGTGGTGCTTTTCCCTGAAGATTTCGGGAGCATTTGTATAGAACTGCACCAGAAGGTGAGCGGGGGCGGCCCCCCAGGTCTGTCCTCCCTGTGTGGTCATCTTCCTCAGCGAGCCCTGGGGCAGGTCCCGAGGTTGAGTTTTACTTAGTGCCAGTGGGTACGTCCAAGGGGCCAGTGGCCACGGAGGATGGCATTTGTCACAGCGTCTAGGTGGGGACAGACACTGGCCTGGCCCACTGGAGTCCAGCTGGCGGAAGCCACTAGCTCCGGGCTCACAGGGAAGCACGGCCCGGTGACGGCCGCTCAGCCACGTGCCCCGGAGTGACGGAACTCTGGGAAAGGCGAAACTGGCGACTACAAAGATCTTGGAATCCTGCGCTCGCCCCGGAAACAAGCTGCAGACGCGTGAGTTGGGACAGCGTGTGCCTGCGGGGGGCACCCCCCTGGTGGAGTGACGGGGCGGGGGGGACTCCTCACCCCCAGACAAGGCCGTGTGACGTTGTGTGGGGCAGGTTTGCGGGAATTCCCTGGAGGACACGGGGTCGGCCCTCCAGGAGACCCGCATTTGCCTGCCTCACTACATGTGTCTGGGACGCACCATGAGCTGGGCCTGGGGCCCAGGATGCTCCCATGGGAGGACCGGTGTGAGCCACGGACGGACCACAGCAGCCAGGCAGAGGGGGAGTGAGGCCACGGCCGGAAGCTACCTCTGAGCTCTCGTGTTACTAGCAGAGACCGAGTAGTTCAGAGTAAATGAGATCTAATTTAGGGCGAGAGGAATTTTTAAAGGGGATTTTTAAAAAGCAGAAACAGAAAATATCAGACAAATAGGGCACCCACTGGCCTCATAATGAGGCAGTTTGAAGCCATTTCTGCCACGTGGGGCTGCTGCCCTGCTGCACGCCCTGCTTGTTACAGGTGAGGAACCTCGAGGTCAGGGAGGGTAAGTGTAAGGGCCGGTTAGCCAGAGGAACTTAGCTGCAAACCCGGGATACAGGGGCGGGCCAGGCCAGATGGAGACGTCCAATCGGTGGGGCGCGCATATATTACTGTGGTGAGCTGAAATCCCATTGGCCACCTGGTGTGGGCGGGGCTCAACCACCTCTATAAAGGTTAGTCTGTGAGGCTGGGCGGGGGGAGTAGGGGAGGAGTTAGAACAGCCGTTAGAACAGCCGTTAGAGTAGCTGTCGGGAGCCGTTAGGGTAGTCGTCGGAGGGTCGTGGTCGTCATGGTCGGCGGCAGCGTCCTGGTCCTCCCGGTGGTCATAGTCGTCCGCAGTGGCGCCTCAGAGAATGGTCTCGCCGCCACCGAGCCTTGGCCCTGCCGCGAGCGGCCTCATTCCGGGGAGCGGCCCTGTCCGGGGAGCAGCCCTGTCCGGGGAGCGGCCTCGTTGGAGCGGCATCATGGGGAGCAGAGTCTGCGTCGTCGGGGTTGTCGTCCTCGTCGTCGTCACGTCTTCATCGTCCAGAGCGGCCTCGTCGGGGTCATCCTCGTTGCCTCTTCGTAAGAGACGGCCCCTACCGGTTGGTTTGGTTTTTGATGCTTGGCGCGAAATAAAGCTTTGCTCGACTTTCGCTTTGCATCAGTCTCGTTCCTTTGATCACGGACCCTGACATTGGGGGCTCGTCCATGATTTGAACGATGAGAACTGAGCCAGCATCGGAATTTCTGCAAAAAGCCTCCAGAGGTAAGAGCACGGGGTCCTGTCTGTCTGTCTGGTTGGAGCTCCAGGGTATGGCCCACCGGGGAGAAGCTGGATGCAGCCATGCTCCCCAGGGCTGGAGTGGATGTGGGGACACCCCTTCCCTCCACTGGTAGATTGCTGGGGGGTTCGAGTCCCCCTAGGTGGTCGCCGGGTTGTTTGAGTCCCCCTGGGCGGTCACGGGCGTGCTGGGGGGTTCAAGTCCCCCTGGACGGCGGAGGGGGGTTAGAGTCCCCCTAGGCGGTCACTGAGGACCGAGAAAAAACCCACCGGCGGCAGGACAGCTGGGTCTGCGGTTGTCTTTGTGTTGTCTTTTTGTTGTCTGTTGTGTTGTTTGTTATGATTGAAGGAATGGGGCAAGCAGAGAGTAAGGGGCCTCTGCCTTTGGTCTCTCCGTTCCTCATAATAGACGTGGGGCTTCTCCCTCACTCATTTCGTGTGTTAAGGGCCATAACTGGAGCCAACTGGGGTAAGTCTAATGCCGGGTTAAGGTGCCCACTGCTGATGCTCATTGGAGCCGGGAGTGGAATATGAGTGCCTAGTGGGCCACTGTCGGTAAGCAGACGGGCGCTGCGGGATGAACCGAACTCGAGACACAGGCTTTAAGGAATATTCCCAAGCAGCTGCCGAAACTCCCTTTGTTTCGGGGAATTCCTTGCCTTCTCTGGCCCGACGTGGACTGCCTACCCCCTGCCCCTTGCTGGCGGGGAAAGCAGGGCGTCTGAAGTGGAATGGGCCCAGGTGGAACATGAGGTCTGTTGGCGGAGGGATGGCTGGGCTGATGGTTAATTGTCTGTCTCAGGGTTTTAATGGGTAATTGTTCAAGTAGCTTTCAGAGTCTTTGGTAACCTAAAGCTTTGAAAGTTTTGCTTGGATGACAAATGGGATGAAGTGCTAGGGCGCTGGTTGCTGCAACTGGGTTTGTGCTTTTGAAATCTGTTGGGAAACATGTTTTGTGCTTAACTGCTGTTGCAACAGTTCACAATTGGTTAATATTTAGTCTTCACTAGAGATTGAGATGTTTCTAAGAAAATGTAAATGGTTTTCTCTTTGCCCGCCCAGAATTGTAAATGAGATTTCTTTGACTCATAAGGCTTTTCCCTGATATGCTAAGTTACTCAGAAAGTACTGGTAAATCTGTGATAAACCTTGGGTTACATGTGGATAAATGCTGTAACTACTCCAGAGGTTCTATACATTTCCTAAAGTTTCAGTGTTTTGATAAGGGTCATCACTTGATATTTAACCATATCTATTCTGAGTTCATGTCATTTGTAATTGTTTAAATTCTCTTATAAGATGAATTCCACCTTAAAGGAAATTCAAATGGGAGACTTTCAGAACATATACAGGTCTTGAATGTGTTGAAGTCCTGGAGCTGAAATGGGTAAGAATTTCCAGAAGTAAAAGCTGCACTCGGACTAAACCAGAATTAGTACCGTGACTCAAGGTAAGAATGAGTCTCCAGGAGCTTTCCTAGAAAGGCTAATTGAAGCCTATAAAATGTAGAGCCCGATCGACCCTGAGGCACCCGAAAATCAGAGGGCAATGAATCTTGGGTTTGTCAGTCAGTCAGCCCCAGATATAAGGAGGAAACTTCAGAAAACCGAAGGATTTGAAGGGAAGAATCTGACTGAGTTAGTGGGAATAGCAGAAAAGGTGTTTAACAACAGGGATGCACAGGAGGCTGAAAAACAGACAAAAAAACTGGTTAAGGTTTTGGCGTTGCATCAGGCGGGGAGGAGACGGGTAGGGGATGGTAAATGGAAGGAAAAGCCTAAGCACAGAGGAGGCAGGCGGGAAGACTTAGGTTCAGATCAGCGCGCTTACTGTAAGGACAAAGGACACTGGGCCAGGGAGTGCCCCAAAAGGAAGACGCCAGTGCTGGCCACCAGAGACTGAAGGGGCCGTGGTGTGGAGCCCTCCCTGAACCTCGGGTAAAAATTGAAGTGGAGGGGAAATCAGTTGATTTTTTGGTGGACACGGGAGCCCAATTTTCATCATTACTTAAACCTATGGGAAAACTACTTGGAGAGGAAGTCTGGGTACAAGGAGCAAATGGTACAGAGAGACATAAATGGACAATGGAAAGGACTTTAAATTTGGCCTCAGGAGTTGTTAAACATCGATTTTTGGTCCTCCCTAATGCCCCATATAACTTGATGGGAAGAGATCTCCTCCACAAATTACGAGCTGGCATTCAGTTCTCGGAAGGAGACATGACTGTAACCTTGAGACAACCCACTGTACAGGTGCTTATGGCAGCAGTAGATGAATACTTCCTTTACGAGCCAGTCTCAAAAGCAGAGGAGACAAAGCGGGGGAGCCTTCTCCAAACCTTACAGGTCGAGTTTCCCGGGGTCTGGGCAGAAGGGAAGCCCCCTGGCTTGGCCAGGGGACAACCTCCAGTGGTGGTACAATTAAAGGCGATGGCTACAGCTGTTCACGTCTGGCAGTACCCCGTTCCCCGGGAAGCAAAGGAAGGGATCAGAGAACAAATTAACAGCCTCCGAGGAGACAGGATCCTAGTTCCTTGCGAATCTCCATAGAACACACCTTTGCTGCCCATCAAAAAGGCCGAGACTGGGGAGTACCAACCCGTTCAGGACTTGCAGGAAGTTAATAAATGGGTTGAAGATATCCACCCGACGGTGCCTAACCCCTATACCCTACTCTCCCTCCTGGGCCCCAAAAGAATGGTGTATACCATCTTAGATCTCAAGGATGCATTTTTCTGCATATCTTTAGCAAGGGAATCTCAGCCCCTTTTTTGCTTTCGAGTGGTCCGACCCACAGAAAGGGTTTCAAGGCCAGCTCACCTGGACAAGACTTCCCCAAGGATTCAGGAATTCGCCCACCATTTTCGATGAGGCCCTACACGAGGATTTGCGTGAGTACAGAACCTCCAACCCGGGAGTCACTCTGTTACAGTACGCTGATGACTTGCTAGTAGCCGCTGAGGACTATGAGTGATGTTGCGGGGGACGGGAGCTCTCTTACAGACTCTGCAGGAGAAAGGGTATCTGGTGTCAGCGAAGAAAGCACAGCTGTGTCAGAGCCACGCCACTTATCTAGGCTTTGATCTCCATGAGGGAGTGTGGTCACTGTCTGAGGCCAGGAAACAGGTGATCACCCGATACCCCCGCCCCACCACATCCCAACAAGTGAGGGAGTTTCTTGGGACGGTGGGCTATTCTTGACTGTGGATACCGCGGTTTGCAGAGGTTGCCCGACCTCTCTACGAACTGGCAAAAGGGGGGCTCACTATGGTAGAGTGGACAGCTGAGGCAGAAGGATAATTTCAGGAATTACAAACAGCCTTACTGAGTGCCCCAGCATTGGCCATCCCAGATGTTACCAAGCCCTTCCAACTGTATGTGGATGAAAAAGCAGGGGTGGCCAAAGGAGTTTTGGCTCAGACTCTAGGACCTTGGCGAAGGCCAGTAGCCTATCTTAGCAAGAAACTAGATCCAGTAGTGGCTGGGTTCCCCTCTTGCCTCTGCATAATTGCTGCCACAGCCCTCCTGGTCAAGGTTGCAGGTAAATTGAATTTGGGTCAAAATCTCATTTTGACCACCACCCACGCTATCGAGAGCCTTCTCCGGACTCCACCAGACCAACGGATGACAAACGCCTGAGTGACGGGGTATCAGGCCCTCCTCCTCAATGAACCAAGAGCGACCTCCCGGCGCCCAGTGGTGCTAAATCCAGCCATGCTGCTGTCAGAGAAGCTGGCTGACCACCCACACGACTGCGGGGAGGTCCTAACCCAAGTCACAGGAATAAGGTCGGATCTCAGAGACATTCCCCTCCTGGATGCCAAGATGACTCTGTTCACAGATGGGAGTAGCTACATGGTCAATGGAAAGAGGTATGCAGGGGCTGCGGCGGTTTCCCCTGAGCAGGAACTCTGGACAGCAGCCCTGCCACGTGGAACTTTGGCACAAAAAGCGGAACTGATTGCACTCACTAAGGCACCGCAGATGGCCAAAGGTGAAATCGCCAACATCTATACGGACAGCAGGTGTGCCTTTCCTACCCTCCATGTACATGGGGCTATTTGTAAAGAAAGGGGCCTATTAACAGCAGAAGGAAAAGGAATTAAAAACAGAGGAGAAATATTGGCTCTCCTCCAGGCTATGTGGGACCCAAAAGAGGTGGCCGTTATGCATTGCCCGGGACACCAAAAGGGGACCGATCTGATTTCAAAAGGAAACCAGTTAGCAGATCAAGCCGCAAAGCAAGCAGCCCAAGAAACAGTACAAGAACTAGTTACACTCCCGGCTCCAGCCCTACCAGAAAAACTGAACTATTCTGAAGAAGATTTAAAGTATTTACAGAAATGGGTTAAATTGGACTATGAAGGGGACTGGGCTAAGACTAAAACAGGAAAAATAATTCTTCCTCGAAGACTAGGTAAGAAGTTAGTGGACCAGATACATCAGGGTACTCATTTGGGGATATGCAATCTCAAGGAGCTTATAGGCAAGCAGTTCCAGGTTTCTAAATTAGGGCGTATGGTTCAGGATGTAGTTTATAGATGTGCTCAATGCCAGGCAGTTAATGTGGGAAGAACTAGAATGGGAAGAGGGAAAAGTGAAAGAGGTAAGGAACCAGGAATTTATTGGGAAATAGACTTTACAGAAATGAAACACGGAAAATATGGGCACGAGTATATGTTAGTTTTTGTGGATACCTTTTCAGGCTGGGTAGAGACTTTCTCTGCCAAACATGAGACGGCAGGCGTGGTAGCCAAAAAGCTACTAGAAGAAATAATTCCTAGGTTTGGGCTGCCTCTCACGATCAGACAATGGCCCTGCATTTATGAGTTCAGTCTCACAGGCATTGGCCAAGGCCATGGGCACTAATTGGAAACTACATTGTGCCTACCGGCCCCAGAGTTCTGGGCAAGTAGAGAATGAACCGGACTCTAAAAGAGACCTTGACAAAGCTAATTCTGGAGCCTGGCGGTGGACGGGTGGATCTCCTTCCTTTCGCCCTCCACAGGGCATGATATACACCCTATTTAAACAAGGTGACCCCATTTGAAGTAATGTTTGGGAGACCCCATCGCTATCAAGTGGGGAACTTGGAGCCTCACTGGAAGGGACCATTTACTGTTATCCTGACCACCCCCATGGCAGTAAAAGTAGAAGGCATTAGGGCCTGGGTTCACGCGGGTCACATCAAACGAGCTGAGGACGAGGACACCCCCAGAGATGGAAGCCGCAGCCGATGGACCCCGCTGACCATGGACTAAAGCTAAGACTAAAAAAACGAGTTTATTGTAGCTCCTATTGTTACCTGTTTATGTAAAGTATAGGTGGGAAATTAGATGAACGGAATTAGGAAAAATGGAAAAGATTATACAAAGCATTGAATGGCTAACTCATCAGCCGACTGTGCACTACTGTTACTTTTTGGCCCCTGTATTATAAATGCCCTAATGTCATTTGTACCAAAGATAATTAGAGTGATAAAAATGTTAGTCTTACATGCTCAATATGACCCCCTTACAACAGGAGAACATAGAACTGGCTGAAAAGTCAAGGATTTGTCAAGTGTGTGGCTCTGAGATGGCCGTGGACCAGGGCTGTCATGTGCTGTGGTGATCAGCTGCCCCCAACCTGCCCTGTGGGGCCACGACTGCCTGTGACGATCGAGCCCTCCTCTCATGCCCCGTGTTTCCAGCTGGCCAGCACCCCCAGGCCTTCCAGCCTGACACTGTGCCTCTGCTGTTCCTTGTTGGGGAACGCCGCTGTTCCCGACCTCCCCCACTATGCGAGCAGAGGGGTGTGGGCAGAATCCCAAAGGTCCTTGCAGAGTTGGCCTCTTGCTCCCTCGTATTCATGTGGGGAACACACGAGGGGCCTGCTGGTCCCAGAAGAACAGAGGCCTGCAGGACAGACCTGCCTGAATCCGTGGCCCAGAGCCAAGCCCGGTGAGAGCTGCCAAACCATGGCCAGCCAGAGATGCCAGGTCAGATGCACATTCCCGTGGTGAAGTGAAGTTCGGGGGTTCTGATGCAGAATTATCACGGGACTAGCCAGCTGGCCTAGGGTCATTTCATCCCTCTGTGTAGCCCTCAGGGACGATGTCCAAGATGGCCCTAGGCCAGCTCTGTCTGGGGGGCAGCTCCGTCCAGCGTGGACCTCTGTCCTTCCCAAGGAGCCATGTCCCCCACCCCCTTGTCTGCAGTCTCTTAAAACACGCCTGCCGAGGTGCTGTGGGCTCGTTTGGGCACGTGTTATTATAGGTTCATAAAAATGGCAAGATAACAAACAGAAGGACCCCAACCACAGCCCACTGCAGACACAACTCAGGGATTTCTAGAAGGTGTGTGGGGTCGCGGGGCCTGCACCACAATCTGGTTTCAGAACACATCCGTGCAGGCTTCAGAAAGCCCTGCTGGGCCTCCGGCTACATAACCTGTCTCTTCCGGACGGTCAGCAGAATCGGAGCTGCACACCGCGCAGTCGTCTCTCCGGCCTCCCAGCTGCCCCTGCCGCAGGATCGCCAGTGTGCGACCCTTCCCGCTGCTGAGCGGTCTCCTGTCGCGGGGACAGCCTGCTTCTCCGCTCGGCGCTGTGTGCCCTCTGCACACGTGGGGACATTGGGAACAACACTGTTACAGAACGGGTGCGCGCTGGAGCCGCCGTAGGTTGCGTGTCCCCGGGCGGGAGTGGCTCACTGGGTCATCTGTGCGCGACCCGTCACGGAATTGCAGCTCCAAGGCGGCCGTGCCACTGTGGCTTGTGCCAGCACAGCGCAGGTGCCAGTGTTCAGCCGCACCCTTGAAAACACAAGGAATCTGAAGGGGATAAGAGCCCCGCGGAGCTAGCGGCCCTGGAGTGAGCTCTGTCTTTGGGGAGCACTGCTGAGACATGGTGCGAACCCCGAGTCAGGGCGCCCAGTCCCTCCCCAAGGGCGCGCTCCACTTCCCTGTGGGCTCTCGGCTCTGTGCTTTCTGGCCTCTGTGAAAACGGTGTATAAATCCCCGGCCGGACAGTTCTCGGGGTTTTTTGACCTCTTTTGGGTGATGCCTCCCTTGTGCACAGGAAATAAACATCTCGGGCGGTCACTGCGCCTCCTGCGGTCACTCCATCCAATGTCTGAGACCAGGAAAATGTGGACAGCCTAGCTCCAGAAGAGAGAGAATTCAGGTCCCCAACAGATCAGATGATGCCCGCCCACTTTGGGGAAGGTAGTCTGCTTTATTCGGTCTACCAACTAAAATATTAATCTCTTCCAGAGACACCCACACAGACACGCCAAGAAATAATGTTTTGCCAGCTGTCTGGGCTTCCCATAGCCCAGTCAGGTGGACGCATAGAACAGGCCATCACACGAGTCTACGCCTGGTCCACTTGACACCATACACACCTCCTTAAACTCTACTTAACCTGCAAACAGAGACATAACGAGGTCATAATTGCACCTAACATGGCTATCTCACATGCACCCCAAAATGCGCTGAGCCCTTCCCCTGTGGGCAATAACAGCAACCCCCACGAGCGAGGTGGCTGTGCTGGCCAGGATGGGGGACAGAGGCAAAGCAGCCCTCAGAGTCATCTGACCTGAGCAGCCCTGTGGCACTGGCTGGCTAGCGGTGTCCTCAGTGGCACAGATAGGAGTCAACCGAGTTCTTCCTTGATCGGTGCTAGCAGAGAAGCTCCAGGCCAAGTGAACACAGGTCTAGCCTGAGTCACAAGAATAAGAGCCATGGGTGCTCAGCAGTTGGCAGAGTAGAGCCAGTGTAGATGCCCAGAGCCCCTTGAATGGAGAGGCCCCTCGAGGAAGGGCTCCAGGACACTCCAGGTCACTCCAGGATGTGTATGTTACTCTGTCTCCCAGATTTCCCCCAAAGGACTGGTGGCCTTTGACCAGGGGAACTGAGCGCTGGGGGGAAGGAAGTCATCAGACATTTTGGGACTCTTGGACACCGGCTCTGAATGGACATCAATCCTAGGAGACCCAGAACCTCAGCTGGACGCCCCTCTCCAGCCGGTTATCATAACTCTGTTCGCTGAGCTCTTGAGCATCTTTCCCTTCCACATGATCCCACACTGACCCATTACACTGCTGAGGTGATGCTGCTTGGACCCAGGGAACAGGAAGCACGAATATTCTAGATTTGTTGATAGTCACATGTCAGAGGGTGGGAAGTAAATCTGACCAAAATTCAAGGGCCTTCTGGGGAATTTCTAGGGGCAGTGGTATGGGGCATGCCAAGATATCCCATCTAAGGTGAAGGTGCATTCCTCCATCTGCCCCCCCCCCCAAAAGAGGCATGGCACCTAGTTTTGCTTAATTTTGCTTTATGAACTTTGACATTTTCTTATTAGATGCATACACAGGATTGCGATGGTCTTCTTAAGAATTGGTCCTTTTATTGTTATGAAATGTTTTTCTGTACTTCTGGTAATATTTTTGTCTTGAGGTCTACTTTGCCAAATATGAATAAAGTTGCATCACCTTTCTTTTTTTTAATATTTTTATTTATTTATTTGACTGACAAAGATCAAAAGTAGGCAGAGAGGCAGACAGAAACAGAGGGGGAAGCAGGCTCCCTGCCGAGCAGAGAGCCCAATGTGGGGCTTGATCCCAGGACCCTGGGACCATGACCTGAGCCGAAGGCAGAGGCTTAACCCACTGAGCCACCCAGGTGCCCCTGCATCACCTTTCTTATGATTGTATTCTTACAATGTATTTTTTCCATCTTTTTAATCTCTTCTTCTGTAAATTTGATATCATTTTTATATTGAAGATACATCTTTTAAAAATATTTTATTTATGCGAAAGAGAGAGAGAACGTGCGTGTGAGCAGGAAGAAGGGTAGAGGGCGAAACAGACTCCCCACTGAGCAGGAAGCCCTCTGTGTGGTTCAATTCCAGGACCCTGAGATCATGACCTGAGCTGAAAGCTGACTGAGCCCCCCAGGCACCCGAAGATGCATCTTTTAAAAACTATAAATTTGGGTCTTGCTTTAGTGTTCAGTCTGACACTCTCCACCTGTTAATTGAAATTATTAGTCCATTTACATTTATTGTAATTGTTGAAATGGTTAGGTGTTAGTACACCACCTTTGTTATCAGTTCCTTTTTATCTCCTCTGTTATTCTTTCGGATTAATTGAGTATTTTTAGTATCCAATTTTCTCTCTCTCTCTCTCTCTCTCTCTCTTTAGCTATACTACTTTTAAAAGTGATTGCTCTGGATTATAACATACATCCTTAATTTATCAGTAGTCCTTCAATTGTTATAATTATACAACTTCCAATACATAAGTAACTTTAAGGGGTATAATCACTTTGCCTTCCCTTATTTGTGCTATTGTCATATATTTTACTTCTATACATTACAGGCTCTGTCTATAGTGATGATGGTTTTTGGTTCGGTTAATCTGTTGTCTCATTTTATTGAAGTGTAACCGACAGACAATATCTTAGTTAGTTTCCGGTGTGCGTCACAGTGATCTGATACTTTTAAACATGACGAAATGATCCCCATGATGGGTCTAGTTACTCTCTGTCCTCTCATGAAGTTATCACAGTATTACTGACTACATTTGCTATGTTGTACGTTACATCCCATGACCTATTTGTTCTATAACTGGAAATTTGTACTTCTTAATCCCCCTCTGCCTTCTGGTAACCAAGTCTGTTTCCTGTATCTGTGTGCTTCTGTTTTGTTTGTTCACTTGTTTTGTTTTTTAGATTCCACATGTGAGTGAAATCATAATCTTTCTCAAACTGACTTGCTTTTCTTAATGCTATACTCTCTAGGTCCACCCACGTTGTCGCAAATGGCCTGTTTTCTTTTTCGATGGCTGAATAATATTCCGCTGTATGTATATACCCCACACCTTTATCCATTAGCCCGTCGATGGCCCCTTGAGCGGCCTCCACGTCTTGGCTGCTGCAGATGATGCTGCAGTGAACACGGGGGCGCACGTATCTCTTTGAACTGGTGTTTTCCTTTTCTTTCAATACCCGAAGCAGAATGGATGGATGGTGCACTGGCTCTACTTTTCATTTTGTGAGGAACCTCCGTAGTGTTTTCCACTGCGGCTGCACCAATCAATTTTAAAGATAAAGTTTCCAAGTAGTAGGATTTTTGTTTGTCTTGAACAACTTCCTTTTTCATTTCTCAGTGCTCTCCTGCTGGTGAAAAATTCTTTCTGTTGTTTCTTTCTCTCAAAATGTCTTTTTTAGCCTTTATTTTTGAAGAATATCCTCCTTTGATGCAGAATTCTATGTTGGAGTTTCCTCCTCTCCGCAAAGTCAAGGCGCTGCCCCGTCGTCTCCGGCTGGGGCGCTGGCTGCCGTTTTCCACTTTACAAGGACCATCTCATGCTGGTTTTTCCACATGCGTCATCGATAATTTCTATCGATGTGTCTACGTATTACATGTTTACTGATTCTTTTAATTTTTCCAGTAGAATATTATGGCCGTTGAAAACAATTTAAATCTCAGATATAGTACCTTTTAGTTCTAGACTTCCCCTTTCTCACCTGCCCATGAGACTACTGTGTCCTCACCCATCATGTCCATCTTTCCCTGTGAATTCTCCTAACATCCTTTTCCTCCAGCAGGCGACAATGTCCAGCTGTGGTGTCAAGCCCAGTTCTAGGGACACTGCGGTCAACCAAGAGTGTCGCCGTCGATCCGTGTGGGTCAGATATCTGACTGCATCTCTGTCCTGGGGTGATCATGGTGGTCTCAGCGCTGGAACTAGCAGCTGACCCCACCCCTGTTCTCACCGTTACTGCTGAAACCTGGAAACTCCAGTCCACTGCAGCACCACCGCAGCCATCTCCAGTCCCCAGAGGACAGACACACGGAGCTCCCTGGGGGCTGGGGAACATCTCACCACAACATTAAGGAAGGGAGGGAGTGGGCAAGAGTCCTTATGGTGGGGCGGGGGGGGGGGGCACGATTTGGGGTCAGTCCACTGTACCTGCCCGTCTTCCTGAGCTGTTAGCCTCCTCCTTTAGGCCATGCTTCTCAAACTTTAATGTGAAGACATTCACACTTAAAATGCAGATTTTTAAAGTGTATACTCTGACTCAGCAGGTTTGGGGTGGGGCCTGAGAGTCTCCATTTTTGGAACCCTCCAGGGGGCCACTGCTGTTGTCCTCGCTGCACCCCGAGGGCGGAGGACCTGCAGAAGGTCTGCCGGCGGGGGGACCAGCCCCGCCTCACCCAGCCTTGGCGGTGATCAAAGCTGCCTCCAGGTGCTCAGATCAACATGTTAAACCCTGGTGGGTGCAGCGGGGTCAGTGGGTTCGGCCCTCCTGAGCCTTATTTCCTCCTCCCTGGGCCCACGCCTCTAGACTCCGCTCTGACGGCTGCTCCTGGCTGCAGAGCGGGGAGCTTTTCTCTCTCTCTCTGCATGAATGGTCTGTCTCCCAGGAGCAGTCTCTGTACTTGTCCGTTGGTGCTCCGGGGTCTCCTGACTATCTGACCGTCTGACTCTTAGGGGCCTTTGGGCAATGGGCGGTGTGAAGGGGGGTGCTTGAGAACAGTTGGTGTCAGCTTGAGACACACCTGTCTCAGCTGCAACCGCCCAGTAGCTTCTGTGCACGGGGGAGGGAAGGGTTGCTCCTGTCAGTAAGGGAGGCTCCGGGACATTTCAGGGTTCAGCGTTCTCCACCTCAGCTATGTCTGCCCAGATGTCCCCATCTGACTCTCACGGTCCCTCGTCCTCCCACCACACTCTAACACAGCTGTCATGGTTCATTTTAGGTGTCAACTAGGCTTGGAGCTATTTAACCAGGTGCTAAGCCAGGTGCTACTGTGAAGATGCGCGGCGACCTGTGCTACGGAGAGGTGGCTGGCATCTGCCATCAGTTGAGTTTAAACCAAGCAGGTCCCCCTGCGTGATCTGGTGGGTCTTAGCAACCAGCCGGAATGCGTGGACAGACAGTGGAAATATGGCTCCTTGGGGTCGGCTGGGGGGAGCTCAGAAGGAAGTAAGGGCTGTTATCTTAGGGGACACACACTTCACCACGACCACGGTGTGGGCGGACGTGTGCGTGTTAAAGGGAGTGAGGTGGTGAGGTCTCGGATGAAAACCAGGAACATGCTATGGAAACCAGAGGAAAAGCGAACCTGGTTATAAAGTGGAAGAAATCTTGACTGAACTGCGTCCTGACGTTGGGCGATGATGAACTTGGATGCTGGCTGAGGATACCGACAAGCAAATTGTTAGAGATGCAGGCTGCTTTCCTCTTGCTGCCCAGAGTAAAATGTGAGAGAAACGAGGTAAATTGAGAACGTTCTCTCTCTCTTTCCTTAAAGATTTGATTTATTGGGGCGCCTGGGTGGCTCCGTGGGTTAAGCCTCTGCCTTCGGCTTGGGTCATGATCTCAGGGTCCTGGGATCAAGCCCCGCATCGGTCGCTCTGCTCGGCGGGGAGCCCGCTTCCCCTGCCCCCTCTCCGCCTGCCTCTCTGCCTACTTGTGATCTCTGCCTGTCAAATAAATAAAATATTAAAAAAGATTTGACTCATTTATTTGAGAGAGAATGAGCACGAGTAGGGGGAGGCGCAGAGAGAGAAGCAGGCTCCCCACTGAGCAAGGAACCGGATGTGGGGCTCGATCCCAGGACCCCGGGATCGTGACTGGAGCCGAAGGCAGGTGCTTGACCGACTAAGCCACCCAGGTGTCCCTGAGGAATGTCTCTTAAGCAAAAATGAACCAGCCCCTAATGATCTGGGAGGTTCTTGGCCTATCCAGATTGCAAAGAACACTAGAATTGGGAAACGGACTATCGGAAAAGTGTATTCTGAAAAGAGTCTCAGTGGAACCCAGGGGTACAGGTGGGGTCATGGAGGGGAAGGTCCACGGAGGGCCCTCCTGTGCGGTGGGACACACACCAGGCCCTTGAGAACACTGGGTCAGCAGAAGCCCGCCAGCTGGGACTGGGAGGCAGAGATCCAGGACGCGGGAGGATTGCTACAGGACGCACACAACTCGAGAGCCGGACAGGGGCCGGTGGCGCCCCGGAGGGGCAAGGATGTGTGTGCGGCCTGTCAGGAGGAAGGAAGATGGCCCCAGGGGTGGTGTGTCTGGTGACAGAGGATTCTCCTTGGGCCTTGGAACTTAACCGAAGCTTCCCTGCAGGATCTTGAATTTCCCTGGGAATGGGGACTCCTTCATTCCTGCAGTTTCTTTTTCTGGGACGGAAACGTCTGTCCTGTGCTTGTGCACTGTGGAAGCAGGGACGGGCCTCGCCCAGAGTCTCACTCGCACCTGAGTCAGGTGACTCTTGGGGCTCATGGGCGGATGGCACTCAGGTGGGCTCGTAGGCCTGGAGTTCAGAACCGTGGTGCTGAGGCTTTGCAGGGTGGGACACGATGGATTGTTCTGCCCACGGCATGGACATAGATGTTGGGGGAGCAAAGGGTGGACTCTGGCAGACTTAATGGTGGGCCCCCCAAAAGGTCCACCCAGAACCTATGAACGGGACCTTGTTTGGAAAGAGGGCTTTTGCAGTGAAGAACTGTGATCGAGGTTAGGATCTCTAGCTGCTATCATTGTGCATCAAGGTGGGCCCTAAATCCTACAGCAAATGTCCTTTGAAGGGAAGAAAGGACAAGGACACACAGATGTAATGCGATGTCTCGAGGGAGGCGAGACTGGAGGGACACCTCTGCAAGCCAAGGGACACCAGGATCGCCAGGAGCTGCCAGAAGCCGGGATATGGGACGGGCTCTCTCTCAGGACGTCCAGAAGGAAGCAGCCGGGTTACGACCTCCATCTCCGACTCTCGGCCTCCAGAGCTGCGGGGGAATCCATCTCCGGCCCCACTTTGTGCTGCTCTGGTCAGGCAGCCCTGGGAACTGATGTGCAGACCGACGCGTTACACTCGGAGTCTCTGCTTTGGACCCAGTACCGCAGTGGAGGGGCCCGTCCGGGACGTGGTGCGGCTCCTCCTCCGTCTCATTATTCTCCGGAGTCTTCGGGAGCCGGGCAGCCCCAGGACCTCCAGAACCAGCCCTGTCACCAGCAGCCAGTGGTCCCGGCACTCGAATTCCCAAGGCCCTGTCTTCCTCCCCAGGCAGCCCCAGGGCTGATGGCCCCTGGTTTCCACTTCCTGCCAGGGAGGAGGCTAGCTGTGGGCCCCGCACACCGGTGAGCGCCAGGACTGGAATCCCATCGAGCTTCTGCCGCCTGTTTCCCGGGGCCACTCCGGTATCAACCCCCAGCCGGAAACCGCACACGCGAGTCCGGCAGTCTGAGCGGACTTTGATCAAGGGGCTGTTCCAGAAGATGCGGCCAAGTGTCAATGTCACAACGGTGACCTCAGACGAAACCTACCTGAGAACTGGAGGCAGTGCTGGGTTCCAGCTATGTGACCACTCTCGACTCAGTGCTTTTTTGGACAAATTAGAGACCAAGGCACGTTTGTGCTTGGGCCTCAGAGACTGAGCCTCGAATACAAAATCGAGCCCCAGCTGTTCTGTGTTCCCTGTCTCAGGGGCACTCACTGTCCCCCACTGACCCGGGCCCTTCCTTTGCTTGCACGCCGGCTTGTCCCCGCCTCGGGGCCAGTGTCCTCGGCTCTGGGCCACAGGCCTTCAGAGGGCTGCTGGTGTGTGCTGGAGTCTCAGAACCCTGCCCAGCCACCTCATGAAGTGGCCCCGTTATCGTCTGCCACCCACGATCCCGGGTGCGCTCCCGCATGCTTGATGTGGTAGGCATGTTTATCTGGTACGGAGTCCTTGGCGGTACCCCGTCACTGGGACAGGACAGCTAGCCCTGAGCTAGCTTCTGTTTCTGACCGGTGTTAGCAGCGATGGTGCCCAGGGACACACTGTCGGCCTCACCACCCCCTTCCCACTCACAAGTGGGCCCCGTGCCAGCCTCCCCTGAACTCCACGGTCACCTTTGTAGCTGCAGTGACCTGCTCTGCCCGCAGGTGAGGCAGCACCTAAGCTTTCTGTCTCCTGTCCCCTCTGCACCTGCTCCAGCTTGCATATCCAATCCTTGGGCTTCCTGGGACCCTGCGCCATGGCCAGGCACAGGGGATCTCCCGAACAGAGCTGTGGCCTGAGCCCCAAGGCCAGCTACAGGCCCCTGGTAAGAGCTGGTTCCTGCTCGTTTCTGCTGGGGCCGGTGAGGGACGCACCACCCTGGGGCACAGGGGTCTCCTGAGAGGTGCTCAGTGTCTCTGAGGGAATTCTTCCCGTGTCCTGACCCTAGAGCGAGTGCCTGGTTGGGCATTTGGGGCTCCTAGTTCCATGTGCAGATGTCCCCACTCATCTCTGCTGGTCCCCTCACTGTCTTGTGTTGAGCCTGGTGCCTGTGAGACAAGAGTCCCGGTCACTTCTGGAGAAGGACTATCCATGCCCAACTGCCCGATGCTAGAGGTCGCCCTGTGGCTCCACTGCTCCTCTACCCGCCACCCCCCCGGCCCCTCAGTGGCCCTGCCCCTTGTGCTCCCTGTTACCTACAAGCCCTCAGGCTCTCCAATGGCCCCTGTACATTTTCCAGCCGCTTTCTGAACCCATTAATATTTTTTTTCTTTTTAAAGTCTTGTCTTAGAGCGCCTGGGTGGTAAGGTTGGTTGGGCATCTGACTTAGGCTCAGGTCATGGTCTCTAGGTCCTGCTGAGCAGGGAATGTGCTTCTCTCTCTCCCCCTTGCCTCCCCCTATGGCTCTCTCTCTCTCTCTCTCTCAAATAAATAAAATCTTTTTAAAAAATAAAATCATGCCTTTTGTTTCGTCTAGGGGGCCAGGGGGCTGGTTATACCTTTTTATTTTGTTTCTGCCCATCTCGACAGTCTGGGAAGGAGAGGACATGAAGTGTGGTCAGTCCGCACTGGACAAGCTGAGGCTGCTGTGGGTTTGGGGGAATTCTGATGTGCAGCCCTGGGTGACAACGGCTCCGAGCATAGTCCCTGCCTCACTGCCCCCCCGCAAACACATTTCTGCTTTTGCTCCCGCAGGATGAATTCCTGCGCGGCAGCTGCTCTGTCAGCGCCGGCGACTGGCAAATCGCAACTGTGCGCGGGAGCCCTGGACCAGAGCTGCTGGCTGGAGCTCCCGGGAGGGAGGCTGAGCCCAATCTGGGAGGCCTCCGTGTCCAGACAGGGTATGCGCAGGTGTCGGGCCAGGCAGTGGGTAGATGGTCAGTGGCACTAACCTAGGTTCTGCTCCCATGAAAGCAACTGCTCCCCTGGGGATGGCTTACCTCGCATGTCTGAGGCTGGTCTGCAGGTGGTCCCAAGTGATGCGGGCTCCCTCTTAGCCAGGCCAACAGATCACCTCTGCTCACATCTCATAGGTCAAGCAGGTCAAGGAGCCTCACGGAATTTCGAAGGTGGGGTGAGCATAGCTTTCCATGAAAAGAGACCGTCGTGGGGACCGGCGGGCCTGAGTACCGTGAGCCGGGGTGAGGGCTCGAGCCAGGAGAGGGACTGTGAGGTCAGGGCAGAGCCCAGGGTGGCTGAAAGGTGTGCACGGAAGGGGGGTCCGCGGCGTGGGAGATCCGCAGGGACGGGGAGCCACTGTCGCCGCGAGGAAGCAGGAGGCCCTTCCAGGATTTCAGCGGGCGGGGGCGGGGGCGGGGGCGGGGCGGAATTCAAGGCTTCCACAAGTGAACCCACCACAGAGGAGGTTCTTGGCGGACGAGGTCTAGTGCGCAGGGAGCCAGGCCATGCGGAAGGCGTCTCCCGGGGCCTCGGCTGTGCTGAGCGCTTTGCTCCCGCGGTCTCCCGTGGCCTTGCGAGCAGGGTTGGGGGAGGCTCACAGAGGTCAGACCGCACCTCGCGCCCCCCCAAACACGCCGCGAAGGCCGTGGAGGACCCAGCGGTCCGCGCCGAGGCCCCTGTCGGACCCGGGCCGGGCCAGCGGACTCCTGGGAGGGCCGGCGGCGTGTACCCGGACCAGGGGCTCCCGTTCCGGCTCGGTCGGTGTCCGGCGCCCTCACTGGCAGGACCCGGGGGACCCAGCCAAGGAGACCCCGGGAGCGCGGGTGCACGAGAGCGTGAGTGTGCGCGCGCCCGCAGCCGGGCTCCCCGCGGAGGGCCCGCCCCGCCCCGTCCCTCCCCCGGCGCAGCCGCAGGGCGCGCTGGGCATCCGGCCGGGACTCCCCGCCTGCACGCGCCGACCCCAGCCCAGCCTGGGCCTCCGCGCGGCCGTTTCCCCGCGCCCCTTCCCCGGCCCGGCGCGCGGCCTCGCGAAGCGCAGAGCCGCAGGTTAAAGTTGAAGGCCGCCCCGCATCCGGCTTTGTTCGCGAAGGCCGCGGGCCCGGGGAGACCCAAGGGGGGCCCTGAGTCTCCAACGCCCTTCCCATCCCTTGGGGTCCCCAGGATGCCCGGGGGGAATCGCGCCCTTCCCTCCCTCGCTCTTGTCTCCGCCTCCTAGTCGGTGTTGCGGCCCCAGTGTCGGTGCGGACCAGCCCCCTCCAGGTGGGCGGTGGGACCCCCCGCGCGGCGCACCACCCCCCCGCGCCTTCCCGCCGGGCCTGCCCCCCCGCCGCCCCGCCCCGCCCCGCCCCGCCCCCGGCGCGCGGCCCCGCCCC
>JAHRIG010000038.1:1027456-1069551 GCA_020311275.1 Eira barbara
GTTCCCGTGGAGCAAGTGGAAGAAGCGGATGGGCTCGTCCATGTCGGCGGCCGCGGCGCGGAGGCCGGTGTTTGACGACAAGGAGGACGGTGAGTGCGGCCGCAGGCGGGGGCCCCGGGCCGCTCCGGGGACAGCGCTAGGGCCCGCGGCGCTCTCGCAGGGGCGCCGCGGCCGCAGGATTTCCTCGCGTCCGGACACCGCGACCCGCCGGGGTGGGGGCGGGGGGGGCGTCCCGGGGCGTCTCGGTTTCCGAGGAAACTCGCGGGCGGTGCGTGCGGTGCCCACGCGCGCCGGGGCTCCCGCCTGCGTCCTCCGTGTCCGGCGGCGGCGCAGCGTGCGGGAGTAGGCGGCGGCCCGCCCTGCGGGGTGAGGGTCCGTGGCCGCGGCGGTCCGGCCTTAGCTGCCCACCGCGGCCACGGCCGCCCGCGCTCCTGCTCCTGTCGGGGCGCGCGCGGCGGGTCTGCTCTGCTCCGCGGCGCGCCCGCTTCTGAAGACATGCGGTGCCCACAGGTGGCCCGGACCCCGCCCTGGGAGCTCTGGGTCTGCGGAACGGTGTGTCGTGGTCCCCGCACGGGCTCCGATGTGCGGTGGAGATGGCTTTGCTTTGGTGCAGAGACCTGCCCTTTGGGAACTCCCTTTGAGAACTTCCTCTCGGGTCCTCTGGCAGGGAGAGCACCTGACCCAGACCACCCACCCGCACCTCTGGAGTGGCCTGGAGGAGGCAGGCGCCTGCAGAAGACAGTGACAGGCCACCTTCGACGTGGCAACGACCGGCAGGGAGGGTCCGCCTCTGGGGCCCTGGCATATATCCACACGCAAACATACAGCTCTTTTCTACAGATGTCGTGGGGATGATTTAAATGGTACAAGGATGACACATTTGATGTTTTTTGACATTTTCTTAAAATAGTTGAAATATGCATTTTTCATCTGTAGGCAGCCTACAAAGGTATGATGGGTCCTTTATAATTTTAGAGCACAGCTCCACACAGGGGGCCAAGTTACTTATTCTGATAAATAATTTAAACCTGATAGGAAATCACAGTAGTACGACCGCAGGCCAGTGGTGGTGAATGTGCAGGCCATGCCCGGGTGGTCACTGGAGCGACGGAGAGGCTGCCTTGGGCTGCCCAGGGGGTGCTGGGCTGCTGAGCCTGGCCACGGTCAGTAGGGAGGGGCATCTGCGACCCGCCACATCAGTCCAGGGTGTCCTGGGTCTGCCTGTCATTGTGTTCTGAGCTCTGGGGCAGCAGAACTCAGCGCTGTGACTGTTTCCTATGTTATGCGTTTTTGTTTGAACATAAATATTCCGAGTAAAGAAAGCCCAGGGTGCATTAGGAACTGATCGGGAAGCAGACTGATGTCTAGCTTCTCTGGCTGCGTGATGAGAAAATGTCTGAGAGATGCATCTGAGTCCAGCGCTTGCTGGCGTCAGCCAAGAGCTGGCCAGTCTTTCCCTGTCTTAGCCTTGTGCTCTCCGAGGCGGAGAACGTGGAGATAGAGAAGTCGATGTCACGCGCGGCCGCCTTCAGCTTTTTAATGTGGGATTTTTCTATTTGCTCACGGTGTGTTATGGCTCAGATTTCAATGATGATTAAAAAGGCAAAAAGAGCACAGACTGTTGATACTGCTCACAATCTGATTCGGGAATTCTTCCGCACATCCCCCCGCCCCTGTATGGGCCTGGAGTAGCACGGCCGAGGCAGCAGCCGCTCCGACTCTGGCTACAGGTGCTCGCTCTCTGGCACACGTGACCATCAGTTACTTGCTCATCCCTTGGCACGGCGGCCACATCCCCAAATCGAACGCCCCGTTGGGACTCCTCCAGGCTTTGCGTGGTGAGATTGGGCTCGGCCGCCGTGGGCGTTGTCGGTCTAGACGGCGCTTTGTCCCACGTGTGCATGTCATGTCGGGGCGCTATGGCTCAAGCATCCCGGCACAGGCTTGCGGAGGGCCGTGGGTTTATTCAGAGGAAAGGAATGGGGTTTGGGGCGGAGGAGGGAGAGTCAGGGAGGCAGCGGCGTTCCCTGAGCCCCAGGTCCCTTCCGGGCTGGGGGGGGGGGGAAGTCCCCCGCCCAGCTTCTCCAGGCAGGGGTCGCATTTCTCCTGCCACTGTCACTGTCAAGCCGGCTTGAAGAGGCCGCAGCGCGGTGCCTCTGCTGGAGAGGAGCATTTACTGGGACTGCACAGTTGCTATGGCGACGGAAGACCTTCTGATGAATTTTTTGGATTAAAACTCCCAATTAATATATCAAGTTTGGTGTGCAGAGAAAAGGGTCGAAGAGGGGCAGTTTCTCAGAGCACCAGGTAAATCCCAGCCAAAAAGTGTGGTTGTGATAGACGAGTGACCTCATCCCTGTCAGTCCCGCGGGGTCTAGAGCCCCGTGCTTGCTTGGCGGGGCCTGGGCGTGGTGCGGTCTCTGCGTCTCTGTCTCACGCTGGAACCAGGGGCACCTTTCCCCGCTCCCCCTGACGCCATGCCTCCTCCGCTCCCATCCCTCGCCGACTTCTGGGAGCTGTGGATCCGAGCCTGCCTGGGGACCTGCCCTGCCTCGGCGGCCCTGCCCTGGAGCCGCGCTCCTGTGTGAGCCCCTTCGTGTCTCACGGTCTCGGCGTCCCCGTGTGGCATGAGGCTGGGGTGCCCGCCCTTCTCCGTAGTCATGATCAGCACTCAAACCCAAGTGACGTTAGCTTCCTATTTGGGGGGCGACTAATCACCGCGAGGTTTGCTCCCCGAGAAAGGACTGGGAATAAGGGAGCCCTCGAAGGCCACATACGCCTGGCCTGGGTCTGTTGGGTGGGTGGACAGCACGCCAGGATGGGAGGCCATCAGATTCTCAAGTCGCCTTTCTTAAAATGTAAAAATCAATCAATCAATCAATCATTTGTTTATTCCTAATTACAGAAGCATGGAGATGTGTACATGTGTATGTACACATCCTGTTTTTCCTAAAATTGTCCTAAATAGGAAAGCCCAGATGCATAGGGTTAGCACTGAGACTCTCTGCAGTGAACGTATCAGTGAGCGTCTTCTGCGGCTTTGCTCTAGGAATGTTCTCACACTTCCAGCCGTGGAGAAACACACTTTTTTCCTTTGATGCAGAAATGGATCGCGTTCCATCCGTGGTTTGGTCGTAACCTGCTTTCTTACTTTGTGGGATGCTGCCGGCATCTGCTGGATCTGTAGCATTTGCTGGCTGGGTTCACACGAGAAGCCCTCAGACCTGGCTGGGATCTCCACTCCATGGCGCCCCTAAAACTGTGGCTGCCTGGTCCCTGCCCCCCAGGAATTCCCGCTGGGGGTGGAGCTCCGCACCCCTATCTTGTCAGGCTGGTGGTTCTGACCGGTGGCCAGGGCTGAGTCCCTGCCCTTCAGCCTTCCTTGGTGTAGACGTGACATTCTCTGCTTCCTTCCTTTGCTGCCGTGGGGTACTGGGATGTTTCTACTTTCCTGAATATCACAAACAACCAAGCAACGAGCATCTCTGGGCGTTCAGGGTCCTGCAGGTATGGATGACCTTGCCACCCCCGAACTGTGTCCACGGAAGGCATCTTGACACAGCAGACCTGCTGGCGTCGTTAGGAACGGCCCCTCTGTGCGCCGGGGACTGTCCTGGGCGTGGCTTCCATGACGGCCCCGGAGGATGTGGCTGCTGCGTGCAGGATACCCAGACCCAGGGGGACGTGGGGGGACTGGCAGCAGAAAGGGAGGGGCCCAGGTGAGGGGCATGGAGGGCAGAGCGTGGAGTGGTGGGGACGCAGAGCCAGCCATCGCTCGTTCTGGGCATGTTCAGGCTTCCCTGAACCCCCACCAGCTCTGGCTGCTAGCGATATTTTAAATTTCTAACGGTCTGGAAGGTAAAAGGATTATACGAATACTTTGAGTTTCTTTGGCTACTGGTGGGACCTAGGGTCTCTTTGCTTCTCACGTTGGACATCTGTCTCTGTGGATTACTGGTGCCCACCCGAGCCCGTGCTTCCTGTGGGGACCGTGGCGCCCCGTGTCTTTGCCCTGTTCTGGGTCTACAAAGCCGTACCCCGGATGGCCCTCCCCACCCCCATGCACGTGTGCCGTCTGTCTTGCAGTGCTGCTAGGGTTTTGGGTACGGATATGTTTAATTTTCGCGTGGTCAGATTCATCAGTAGCTTCCTTTCCGGCAGTTTCCGGCCGTGGTGTCCTGTTACTACTGTGCCGTTCCCCGTTGACAAGCCTGGGCGTGCACCTCCTGCTGCTGCATACGTGGAAGCTTCCAGTGCATCTGGAATGCTGTCTGGCCCGGCGGCCGGGGGGTCTTCTTGCCGGGGCTCCGCTTTCCAAGGTTGAGCACATTAGTCTGTTTCCACGTTGGAAATGTCCCGTACTGCGCGTCGGCTGCTGGTTTTGTTGGACCATGAGCAGGATCTCCTCGCGCACCGTGCGTCACGCCGGTCAGTGCTGGGATGAAAGCGCACCTTCTTTCTGAGGCTCCCGTCCGGGAAAGGCCACCCTGCTGCGACCCTCGCTGGTTCCCCGAGGGTTTCGAACAGCTTCACTCGACCTTGCTCGGCTCTCGGCTGTCGACCGGCAGGGAGGGGTGGTCGGTGCCTGCGCGGTGACGTGCCCCCTCTTGGCGTTCCCTAGAGCTCGCAGGCCCGAGCGGAGCGTCTGGGCGCACGTGTGGCTGGCCCCACAGTGCTGACGGGGCCCTCGTTTCTGGGCCCGTCTGGCCCCTGGTTATTAGGAGCCTGTTTCCTTCCCTCCCGACGTGGTGGCTGTTTTCTGTGGGGCCCAGACTCAGGCTGACGGTGGTTCCCACCCCCTCCCCACACCGCAGGTCTCCCTCGTTGGTCAGAAGCCTGGTGGCTGCAGACTGTGGGGTCCTTTACCGGCCGGCAGGAATGGTGCCGAGGCCCTTGGTGTGGTGGTGGGGATTCGGGCTCTGGCTGGGTAGGAGGGCATGCGGTCCCTTAGGAAAGCCCCCTTGCGTGTCTGTCCCTGGGTTTCTGGGTCCCGGAGGCACTCAAGGTGTTTCTCTCCCCACAGCTGACAAGGCTTGTCCTAGAATGGACTTGGGACCTACTGTCATGTCAGCTCTGCACGCCTGTCCATCTGGTCGTGTGTTTTAAAGTGCTAAAAATAAGCTGGTTTTCTTTCAAAAATTTAACCACCCAGCGTTCCAGTCGAGAAGTAATGTCAGAATCCATGGGGGTCATTTTTGCTCAGGGCTTCTCTCTGGGGCTGCTGGTCTGAGGGAAGCAAAGCCTCGGAGAAGCGCTTGTTCTGCACAGGGTCAGGGCCGCCCAAGCAGGGTCTCTGGCCATCACGGGTCTCCAGGGAACTGGGAGATTCTGATTCAGCAGGTCTGGGTGGGGTCTGGGAGTCTGCACGTCCCACCAGCCCCTGGGCGGTGTCCCCACTGCCCGTCCTCCGAGTCGGGAGGGCTGAGCAGAGGCACAGCAGCTGCGGCTGTGGAGGGCGGGACCCCTGGGGCTTGGTGTGCAGGGCGACGGGCGTTGGATGGGAGACCCCACGCGCCCTGGTGGTCCTCTGTGGACGTGCTGGCTCTCGGTGTGAAGCTGCCGGGCAGGGCACGGCACCCTGTCTCTGGTTTGTACACAAAACCACTGCACGTTCCATGGTCTCCCTTCATTGCCAGTGAGGACCTGGCATCTTTCCTCCGAGCCCCCGCCCCGGGGCTGCGGGTGTGAGTACAGCCAGCGCGGGTTGCTGAGGGCTGTGCGGACGCTTGTCCCAGAGCTGGCCGCTTGGAGGGAGCTCAGGCACGGTGGGTCTGGCCCCAGCCCCAGCCCGGGGGCCTCCTGAGGGGCTGATGGGGACAGTCTGTCCTCCTGGGGGGCCCCGGCAGCCACTCGGGCCCTCCTGAGAACACGTCGGTTCTTATTTCAAGGGCCTGCGCTCCGTTCCCTGACCGTAGGAAGCTCAGTCCAGTTCGACACTCACCTTCGTGAAAGATCGGACCGCCCGCCTGGTGCCGTTCCTCCTTCCTGTCCACGCTGCCCTGCCCCCCTTGGAGCTATGTTCCACCATGTGTCTCTCCATGCCTGCCCCGCCGCAGTCCGTGTGCGACCACAGATAAGTGTAAGGCTTTTGTGGCTGCGCTTGCTCCCGGCCGACACGCCAAGCAATGTCTAGACCTTGCTGTCCTCAGCGGGCAGGTCTTCTCCGTCCCGCTCCCCATCCGTTAGGGGGATCGATATGTCTCCCCCGAAGGCATCGCCGTGCCGAGCTCGCCTTGGGCCATGCCCTCCCCCGGGCGGCGAGCTGGCCGGGCGTCCTGCAGGACACGCTGGGCTCCCTTCCCTTCCCCCGACAACGGCTGGATCCAAATGCCGAATGATTTTAATGACCAGAGTTTGAGATGATTTGGGAGAAGCTGTAATTAATAAAATTATTGTTATTTTTAAAATCTGGGATGCCTGCTTCACTAAAAAATGTTCTGTCATTGACCTAAAATCTATTATTTTAAAAAACGAGGCGGCCGGCCGCTGTCGGTGCGGCCGAGGGCAGAGGGCAGCGGGGGCGCTTGCCCGGCTCATCCCACTCAGCTGAGAGAAGGGCCGCCCCTCCCGGCCCACGTTTCCCCCGAGGTGACACGGAACCCACGGACGGCCCCCAGCGTGGCGGCTCAGGCGCAGGCCCGTGTCGCTCCTGCGAAAACCCTGGGGATGTTATTTAGGTTCCAAAGCCAGGAGAGGGTGTGGGTAGGAGTCACTGTCGCCCCCCATTTATTAAAAATAGGAGCTGAGTACATTCACTTTCTCACAGTGATTTAGAAAGTTGACTTTAGAAAGGTCTCTGCTTTCAGAATTCACATCATGACTCCTCATGCTTTGTATGCACAAGGCAGAACTTGTGGCAAAAGCAAGAAATAGACGAGTTTGTCATTTCTTTCTGTCAGTGCAGCAGGCTCCGCACGGACGCTCGTGCCCATCCCAGCGTGGGTTTCCTTTGTCCTTGCCCGTGACCCTGTGCAGGCGAGGAGGGGTCTGCTGTGCGCTCGGGGCTCCGCGTCCAGGCCCCTCGCCTCCCCCGGCACCCGGCTGGCCCGTGTCCTTCCCTCCAGCTTCCCGCGGGGGGTTGGTGGGGGCAGGGTCTCCGCACCCTTAGATTTTCCTGGTGATGAACCGCCCTGAAACCTGAAACCTAGTGACACAGCAACCCCTGTTGTTGTCTCTCAGGACAGGTGGGGGGCATGGGGCGGGTCTCCCTGCTGCTCGTGACGCCTGCAGAGCCAGGACCCCGCGGCGGCGTCCTCGGTCCCCAACGTGGGTCCTCACTCCCGGCGTCCCCAGGTCACGTCCCTGGGGCTCTTGTTCTCTCTGTCCGCTCTGTTGTCTCTTCTTGTTCTCCGTCACTTACACCTCGTGGCTCCAGTCCCGTCCCCTCCGTCTCTGTGAGCCGTTAGGCCGGGAGCGGCTCTCCCGGTGCCTGTGGCTCAGGGTCCCCTCACGGTCCCCATGCGGCTGTCAGCTCTGGCTGCACCGTCTGCAGCTCGGGGGGGGGGCCCTGCTCCCAGGCCAGGTCCCCACCACGGGGACCTGCTTGCGTGTAGCTGCTTGTGTGGCCTCGCACCGTGTTGGCCAGCCTCTCCACGAGCCAGGAGACAGAGGAGGAAGCCCCGGTGCCTTCTTGGACCCAGGCTCCACGGTCCCGTGCAGTCACCCCCACCCTAGGCCGTGTGTCCCCAGCCAGCCGCTGCGCCCGGCCCATGCTCAAGGGGGTCAGGTTCCACCCTTCGAAGTGAATGTCAAAGACTGTGTGGGCTTATTTTAAACCAGCAGCTGTCCGTGGTCTTGGGGCTTCTCCGTGTCCACTGGGCCCCTCAGTTGGGCAGTGGGACTTCCTCCCGCCACACCCGGTGTGCTGAGGCCGAGGCACAGGAGAGTGGATGGGCACCGGGTCACTTCCACCACACTCCACGGGCTGGAGCGGGTTCCTGGCTCAGCTCAGGTTCAGGAGAGGGAACACACAGCACCGAGACTGTGCCGCTAGGGGTGGCTGGCCGGGGCTGGCTGTCAGATGGAGTGGGACAGGGCAGGGGAGGGCAGGACAGGGGAGGGCCAGGATGAACTAGAAGCCCCCGGGACCCGGCCGGCCTCTCAGGGCATCAGGACCATTGCCTCACACCTGCCCTCACACTGGTGCGTGAGTTCCCTCTGGGCCACCTCAAACCTGGGGCCACATGGGATGCCAGTGTGGCCAAGAGGAGGACCCAGCAGCACCTGGTGCAGTGGTTGCTGTTTCCGAGTCCCTGAAAACCCTGGGACGCACACAGTTGGGTTCAGGCCTCCGAGGGGAAACACAGGGGGACCAAGAAGCTGGGAGGCTGTGAATCTCTGTCCCCACCTGGTTATGGACGCTCTGCCGGCAAGTCACCAGCACCCTGGCTTCCAAGGCCCCTGTGCTGCCGGGGGCCCCACCCGCGGCTGTCCTCGGCCATGTCTGTTTGTGTTGGCCCAATTCCTGTTTTTTTTTTTCTTCAAGAATCAAGGTCATCTTGTGTTTCTGAAGTTGCATTTTAGCTTCTCGAGCAGAAAGGATGGTTTACAAAGTTAGCACATGACTGAGAGAGCGGGGTACAGGGACATGGAAAGGAAGGACATCACGAAGACAGGAAGCCCTGTCCCCACATGTGACCCGCGTGCTGGTGCTAGGGGGTCCTGTGGTGGTGTTTGGCAGTTGGAAGAGCCAGGGTGGGCCAGCCCGTCCTGGAGGTGCTCGGGGCAGCAGGCGGGTGCTGGTACAGGGCGGGCGGGCTGCGGCCGGGAGGCTGGCTGTGGAGCTTACAGGGCCACCGTGGCTGAGAGCGGAGACTCCAGGCCTGGGGACCGGGGGGCGTCTCTGTGGTTCTTTCCGAGGGCATGTTGTCAAACTGGGAGTTGGACTGTGGAGTCCCCAGTGATTTGGATCCTGGTGCCCTTTACCCAGAGCCCATGACAATCAGAAGGCCCCAAAGTAAGCGGCTGAAGCCCCGCCGGAAGTCGACGGTACAGACGCCAAGGCAGGGGCCGTGGGGACGGAGCCTGCAGGATGCACTCAGTGGCGGGGCCCCTCCCGGCCCACGTGGGCCCTCGCTGCCACTCCCGGCCTGCCTCCCTGCTGACCCAGCTCCTTTCCAGGCCCACCCGTGTTTAGGGACTTAGGGAGGGCGCGACCAGCAATCCTGCCTCCCCGTGCTGACTGCGCGCCCCTGGCCCCCGCGAGCTGAGCGCGACCCTGTGGCCCCCGCGAGCTGAGCGCGCCCCCGTGGCCGCCAACCAGGCATGGTGATTAACGACCTCCCTGTTACCCTCAGACATGTCCCGCTTCAGGTGACGAATTATGTGCGGCTCATCCAGCCGCCAGGCACTGTTGCCAGGATGATCCTTTTTTTTCTTTTTTCTTTCTTTCTTTTTTTTTTTTTTTAACTTTATAGCTTTTTATTATATAATGAATAGCGACAAGAAAAAATAGGAGGAAATTCAGTGTCTTATGTAATCTCAGCACTGAGACCACAGCCCCATGCGTCCGTCCACCGCCTCCCAGCCGCACTCCCATACCCAGAGCATGCGCAGCTCTCTGAAAACTTTCTCCTTATGAACTTATTCAAGAATCTCGTAGGCCTAGAGCCAAGTCGGGAAGGCAGAGCAGCGAGTCCGGTGCTGTTTCCGCGGAGTGCCCTGTGCTCCTGTGGCGCGTCAGGTGGCCCCGCCGGCCGAGCCTGCGGTGACAGGTCGCATCCTAGCCGGGGCTCGCTGGGGGCACAGACCTGCAGAGCAGGTGCACAGGTGCACGTGTGCGTGTGTATCGGGGCATTTATTGTGAGGAGGCGGCTGCTCCCACAGCCAGGGAGGTCCACAGGCATCCGGTCGGCTGTCCGCAGGCCTCAGGTCCAGCAAGGCGAGGGCAGCTCTCCGTCGGCTGCACAGAGCCATCCCCAAGGGGAGGTAGGAATGAAGGGAGAAGCCTCCGTCCTCCTCCGTCGGGGCCTCAGTGGACAGCCTGATGCCCACCCTCGCCAGGCTGGGGTTTTGCTTGACTGAAACTGCGGATTCCAGTGCTCACTTCACCTGGAAACACCCCGGATGCATGCAGGATAGTGTGCGATCCAGGCGCCCGTGGCCAGTCAAGTTCACACATAGAATTAACGGTCACGACTGAGTGAAGCTCACAGTTCATTCAGATTTCTAGTGTTTACTTACCATCCCTCTCCTGTTCCAGGCCCCACGTGACACCCATGGTCTCTCCTGACATTCCTTGGGCCACGATGGTGTCTCAGCCTGTCCCTGTTTTTGATGACCTTGACAGTTTTGAGGATGACTGGTCAGGTGCTTCGTAGGGTTTGTCTGCAGTTTTCCCAGTGGTTATGCCAGGGTCTCAGAAAAAGCACCTGGGGTCCCACCGCAGCGGGTCCGTCTGGTCCCTGCATGTGTTGACCTTGACCCCCCCGGGCTGAGGCTGCTTTTCAGGAGTCTCCCCTGTCGGGGGTCTGTCCTGTCCCCTGCACGCTGACCTTTGGGAAGGACGTCACCGTGCACACCCACCGTGGGTGGGTGTCACACTCCACTCCGTGACAGGAGGCCTCTATGTAAGTGATCTGGAATTCTTCTGCCAAGATCTGTCTTCTCCCCACTCACACACCGCTACATTGCCCTTCGGGTCGTTATCCAGTGCGGCTCTGTTCCTTTCTCTTGTTCCGGCGTGGGCCCCTGGGAGCTCTTCACAGGGCCCCCGTCCTCGGCACACCCCCGTGGCTGCAGCCTTCAGAGCACCTCCTTCCTTCTGGCACAATAGGTAGGTCCCCGGCCCAGCCCTTCGCTCAGCCAGCTCTCTGGGAGCCCCGGTCCTTCTGTCAGGGAAGGACTTAGTGGGATCCAGGGCCTGGGCTCCTGGGAAAGCACAGTCTGAGCTCCTCACGCACCCGTCGGCCCGTCATGAGCTATGTCCAGAGCGCACCGTTCTGACGGCCGCAGGCAGAGGGAGCGTGAGTTCACACAACTGCTCTGGAAATTGCTCGCAGGCCCTGTGGGAGCCGCACACTCACACGTGCCCCACGGCAGACAGAGGGCAGCCCTCATGTCCAGAGCCAGTGTGGACCTGCTGCCCCAACCCCCGCGGGTGCCCCCGCCCCTAGCCCAAACCTATGACCTGTTCTTCCAAGCACCCTCGTGCTGAGATGCCCCGGGCCCCCAGCGGTACGAGAAACAGGGACCCCAGCCTGGTCAGCCTTAGACCATGTCCACCGTCTTTGACTGGGGGGCAGCACCGAACCTACAACGCGGCATTGTATTCCTAGGAACAGACCCAACAGAATGCGTGCGTCTCTGCCCTCCCCAGACGCCTGGAGGCGCTGGCAGGAGGAGCTGTCCGTGGTGCCGGCGCCGACGGGAGGACGTGGAGCCTGCAGGTCCAGCTCGGGGGCGCCAGGGCTGAGCCCGAGGGCGTGTTGTGCTCAGTCCGTGCTTCATAGCTGTTGGCTGCTTGTGCCACAGGCTCCCGAAGTGGACCGGGCTGAGCCCTGTGTCCTTATGTCCCTGGGGGTCCCGTGGGGCCAGGCGTCCTGAGGGCTCTCCACATGTGTCTGCGGAGTGCACGGACGGCGTGCAGCCTTTCTCCCGTGCAGAGAACGTTCTGCTTCGTGCCGTGTCTCTGTTCTCGTTTCCAGCAAGGCCGCTTGGGACTGCTTTGTCCTTGCAGCGCCCAGCCCTCCCGCGAGCCCGCAGCCCCACACTCTAGGGCAGGTCCCCTCCACGGGGCTGAGCATAATATCCAGTCTTCAGCCTTCCTCGTCCCTGGCCCACGGCAGCCCCTGGCATGCTGGACCGCTCCTAGGTCCCTCCTAGACCCCTCCCTTCGTGTGGTTTCTCGGACACCATCCTCCAGGCTTCTTCCCGGCCCCTCAGCCGGTCCTTCTTTCTCGACTCTGTCTCGCTACACTCACGCATTGGCCACCTCAAATGTCGTCCATATGCCGACTCCCAAATTTATATCTCCAGCCGGACCTGCCTCCCACGTTCCAGACTTTTCTGTCCAGTCTCTGACTCGACACCACCACTTGTGTTTCTCATACTCTCACTTTCAGCCCCTCCAAACTCAAACTCTGTTGCCCCAAGGGTTTGACCCCTCCTTTGGGCCACGCATCCTCCCCGGGCTCCCCATGTTCCCAACCCACGAGTCCGACCACAGCCCCTGCTGCGCGGCACCCTGACCAGGCCCTCCATGCCCACTGCCCCGCCCCTGCTCCCTGTGGCCACCAGCCCTTCGAACGGCATTTCTGTCTCTGGCTTGCGTGCATCCGAGCCGGCAGTACAGCTCATCTGTTGCTTCTGGAAAGCCTTCCTCCTTAGCTTTGTGTCCGATGAGAAGGTCCTGGCCCTGGGGGACCAGGCAAGGGTGACCCTGGTTCCCCAGCCGGCAGCAGCAGGACCCTCATGGCGGCCAGACCCTGGCTTCTGCTCTTGACCACTCTGTTCCATCTTCTCTGGTGGCCTGCTTTCTGTTCCGGGCTGTCAGAGCCACTAGGTCAAGTCGCCTGGCCCCTCAGAATGACAGGCCCAGGAAGCCAGGCTTTAAGGATGCATCCCAGCAGGGGCTGCGGTGGGCTGGGAGGGGGGCGGCTGCCCCCGCTGCTGGAAGGAGATGTAGGGGACTGACCGCACTTGCCTTTGGGCCACGTGTGATGGATGAATTTCGGCAGAGGCAGGTGCAAGTGTCCCCAAAGCACTTTCCCTGAATTAGGCTGGAAGCACTGCGTGTGGGCGGGTTATGAAACGCCCATCTGACAGGAGCCCGGAACCCGGCTGATGAGCAGGTGTGAGCCTCATGTCCAGGCCCACAGCCGCCGCCCTCTGTGGAGGGTCCTGGCACCTCCTGGGGCCGTCCTGGCACATAGAAGACTTCAGGGCCTTGGCAAGGCGTGGTTCAGCCCACAGGGTCCCCCGGACGTCCTCAGGCTGAGCCGGGGGGGCTGCCCTGCACTGAGTGGGGCAGGGGGGCCTCTTGAAGCCAGGCCAGCTCCGCAGCGTGGACGTCAGGACCCGGACCGTTCTGTGTGGTGGGGGTGGTCCCCTGCCCACAGGGCATTAGTGGCATCTGGGCCTCCACCCATGGGGGGCCAGCAGCAGACCCCCATCCTCCTCTGTGGCTGTCAGTCAGGCATCCAGGCACTGCCACCTGTGTCCCAGGGTAACACTGCCCCGAGCTGAGAACCACTGCACTCACCTGTGGGTGCACCGAGCCATGATTTTTCTGAGGCCACCGGCTGGGAAGTGTCATCGAGGCACAGCTGAGTGTCTGGTGTTCCTCCCAGAGCATCTCTAGGCGTCCCTGGCGCTGGGGCTGGCAGGACGTACTTTTGCATGTGCGAGCACGTGTGAGCCTCGCAAGTCTGGAAGAGGCCCTGCTTGCCGCGCGAGGTTCAGGGCCGTGCCTGCCCCGGTTGTCCACTCCACGGGGACATCTCCTCCCGGTGGAGGTAGGAGGCGCTGTGCCCGGCGTGCCGGACTTTGCCGTGGCGGCCTTCCGAGGCAGCTGTCCGGGATGTTCTTGCTCCTTATGTCTTTAAGAAGCAGCTGGAGTGGCTGAGGGCCTGGAGGAGTTTTGTCTCTGCAGGATCCCAAGGGCCCCCGCAGAGGGAGCCTTGGAAAGGCCCAGCGCTAAAGGAGCTGGGACTTTGGGGAGGGCAAGCCCTGCCTGCCTGCCGCGGCCGGCGTCTATCTGGGGCGGGAGATTAGGATAGGCTGTCTCGTGCACACAGGTGGATGTGGAGGCCATGCTGACCACGTCCAGCAGCTCCGTTGGCCTGGAGTCTCTGGGGCCGAGCCTGGGGGCTGTGCCAGGGGGCTGGGAGGCAAGGTTTGGGCGGCATGCCTCACTTCATGGGACACAGGGCCCGCAGTCCTTGGGAAGCTGAGCCCCACCCTCTCGCGGTGATGACACACGTCTTCAGGCCCGAGTGTGCAGTCTTAGAGTGAGAGCACTGCAGGCCTAGACAGCTGAGGGGACCCTGGAAACCAGGAGCTAGGCGGGGCCACTTCGCTTTGGACCTGCATGGGCGTGTCAAGTGGAATCCAAAAGACCTTTACAAAATGATCTCAAATTCCTTTTAATTAAAGAAATGCAGTACTCTGGAGAGTAAGAGTTGGCTCATCTGCGGACTGAATTAATTGCAAGGTCCCAAGAGGCTCCGTTAATTACATGATCTCGCAGTATCTTCACTCCTGATGCAGTAGCCACTGCTGTCACCTTAGCGAGCAGATAATGCCCTGCAGCCAGCAGAGCCGCCCTCTGTGAAGGAGAGGCGTGGGAGGAGTTAGGTGGGAGCCGGTGGTCCAGCACCCATGGACAGTGGTGCCCCTGTCCCTGGGCACTGGGGACACTGCCAGCAGCCCAGGCCTCTGACCCTTGGGGCACCGTACGTGGGATGTGGGCATGGTCGTGGGTTCAGGACTCAAGGGAGCTCGTGGAAGCCAGCCTCCCAGATGGCAGCACCAGCAACCTGGCCAAGAAGACTGGCTTTCTATTTAGAGATGATGCCCTTGCACATGAGTGTGGATCTATGTGTGTGCACACGTGTGTGTCTGTGCATGTGCACGAGTGCACACACATGCACCGTAGGCAGAGACTCTCTGTAGGCGTTTCCTGTCATGGGAGTGTGCATCTTTCTCCAGCTCTCAGGATGCCACGAGGGCAGGGCCACGTTGTCTTCACCCTGGACTCCCCAGGACCTTGCACATAGTAGGTGCTCAATAAAGGCTCGTTGCATTTAACTAAGCTGGGTGGAAAGAGGAAATGAGTTGACGTAGAAATGGTTAGACCAGCCCCAGCCAGGATCTTTCTGACCAGATGGGTGTCACACATGCCAGGTCTCCTTTCAGGGAATGTTCTGAAATAGGCAGGGGCAGTCAGGGCCCAGACCCGTTCTCTCTGGCTGGGCCCTGGAGTGCTCGTGAGGTCTGGGCTGAAGGTGTTCGCTGGCCCGCAGAGTGGCTGGCCGGTTTCTTAAAGGCCCTGCAGGAACTCTCCAGCAGGCACGGCCAGATCTAATTGTCATGGAGAACTGTACAATTATCAAGAAAATTATGCTTCTTACATTGGCAGATGATGGGTGTTCCGAAAGTGATGAACAAAGAGAGATTTTGGTGTGAGGAACATTTGCATCCCTCTGATGACTAATGATATGGATGACTTTTCATTTGCTGATTGGCCACTTGTGAACTTAGTGAGCAAAGTGTCTGTTCGAGCCCTTGCCTTCTCCGGATCGTGTGTGTGTGCATGCATGTGCGCGTGTGTGCGCACTACTCACATGGAATTCTGCGTGAACGCCGAGCTCTTTAGAAGGAGTTCTGTAGATGTTCTGGGTTCCAGCCTTCTGATGGGCGCGTTGACGTACTTTCTCCCAGTCTGTGCTCGGCCTGTTTTTTCTCTCGGTGTTCTGTTTTGATGAGCAGCCCCTTTCTTGATTAGTGATTTCTACGTCTGCTCTGAAATCTTTGTCTACCTTAAAGTCAAGTGGAGGTCTAGGACCAATTCTACGTTCATTTTTGTGCAGAGCATGAGGTAGGATGTTTAATTTTCCCATGTGGATACCCAGTTATTCCAGTGCCGTCCCTTGAAAGACTTTCTTTTCCTCACTGGGTCACTTTGGTGCCTTGGTCAAAAGTCCGTTGATCTCTGTGTGTGAGTCTGTTTCTAGGGTCTCATTTTGTCTTTCCTTATACCAATGATATGCTGTCTTTATTATGATGATGTTACAGTAAATCTTGAAAAGAGATAGTGTACGTCTTCCAGTTTTGTTCATTTCCCAAAATCATTTTGACGATTCTGTGTCCTTTGTGTATCCATATAAATTTTAAATCAGCTTGCCACTTGCTACGAAAAAAGTCTGCTGAGATTTTGTTGGGGTTATGTTAAATCTGTGTACCAATTATAGGGAAAATGGGCATCTTACCAATACCGTGTCCCCCGATCCATGAACATGGTATATCTGATCTTGTGTAGTTGCTCTCTGCGATGGGTCACAGTTCGCAGTACACACAGTACACAGTGTGCAGGTCTTGTATATCTTTCACTAATTTTATTTCCGAGCATTTTATGTTTATTTGATGTTATCATAAGTGGCATTATTTTTTATAGTTTTTAGGTTTTCTTTTTATTACTGGCACTTAGAAATACAGTTTATTTTTAAGTTTAGTTTTCTGAATTTACATAAAGGAAAATTTATCTTTTTAAGGATGTTGTTCAGTGACTTTTGACAAATACATACAGTCACGTAACCACCACTCAGTCCAGTGGGGGAATATTTCTGTCGTCCCAGAGTTCCTCATTCCTGTGGTTAATCCAGGTATGTGAGCGGCTGGTGTGTGGGAGCCAGGGCTGTGCGTCTGATTCCTTTCCAGTTCTTAAAGGACATTTTGGAAAATAAGAAGTTTTTAATTTTGGTGAAGTCAAAATTTCTTCCTCTATAGTTTGCTCCTCTTTTTTTAAAAATGTATTATCTTGTACTTTCTTTTCTTTCTTTTCATTTTTTTTTAGATTTTATCCATTTATTTTGACAGAGAAGGTCTTAGTGAGAGAGGGAACACAAGGAGGGGGAGTGGGAGAGGGGGAAGCAGGCTCCTCGCTGGGCAGGGAGCCCGACGTGGGTCTCGATCCCAGGACGCTGAGATCATGACCTGAGCCGAAGGCAGATGGTTAATGACTGAGCCACCCAGGCACCCTAGTTTGTTCTTCTTTCGTCTTTTCTAGGAAATATCTGCCCAATTCCTGGTCACAGAGATTTTTCTCCTTTGTTTTTTTTCTAGAATTTGTACAGCTTTATCTGCTAATTTTCATTCAAGTTCCATTTCATGTTGATTTTTGTATTGATAGGAAGTAAGGGTCTAGGTCCCGACCCTCCCCTTCCCTCCCCTCCCTTTCCCCCTCCCCTCCCTCCCTCCCTCCCTCCACCCCTCCCCTTTCCCCCCTTCCTCCTCCTCCCCTGCTCCCTCTGCAGTGGGGATGTCTCTCTGGTCTTCTCACCGATGCCAACCGTACCGGTCACTGCGGCATCTGGGAAGCAGGTGTGTTTGCCCTCCAGCTTTGTTCTTCTTTCTCCAAATTGTTCTGACTATTCTGGATTCTTTGCCTTCCCACATGTACATTAGAATCTGTTTGTCAGTTCCTGAAATGTGCCGGCCGGGACACTGGCTGGGATTGCACTGAAACCATCCACCGGCTCAGAGAGATTGGACCTCTTAGACTTCTGCATCTTCCAAACCATGAACACGGCGACTCGCGCTGCCCGTCCCAGTCCTGGCTCTCTGCTGTGTTTCGTACGTTCCGTGCAGAACCTCATACATTGTGCTGAATGTGTCCCTACACATTCACCATGTAAAACAATGAGGTGTTAGAGACAGACGCAGCACAGAGGAGTCGGCACTGACCTGGGAGGGCAGCCGCTACCACCGTGAGCCCCTGCAACAAGCCCAAGCGTCAGGGGCCCCCGGGGAGCCAGAGAAGCGGGAGGAGGGTGGGGGGAGCACAGCTCCACTCTCTGTGCTCCCGCAGTCAAGTCAAGAACAACACCGTAGTGCTCATCCACTGCCGCGACGGTAAGACGCCTCCGGGTCGTGTGCGGGCCTCCGACAGCCCCCGCAGCCTGGTGCTAGAGGATGGGGACCGAGTCCCTGAGAGCAGCAGGCTCCGTCAGCAAGGACCGCCACATCTCCACGGTGTCCTGCGCAGGGACTCGGCTGTCGTGGTCCTGCAGAACTTGCTCACTGCTGAGTAGGACCCTCCTCCCCCCCAGAACCCCCTCCCTCATCCTGCGAAGACCTGCCTTTGTGACGGGAATGGAAAAGTCCTGTTTTTTTCTAATAACAACAATAATAATGATGATAAATTTAAAAAATTGTTGCACATCGACTCTACCCTAAAACCTTGTCGACCTCACCATTCTAGTATTTCATCCGTGGATTTCCTCAGATTTTGTGCGTCAGGATCATGTCATCTGTTATCATCTCTTCTATTCCTCCCTTTCTAGAACTTTCTGCCTTAGCGCAGGCTCTGGGATCGCAGGCTCTGGGATCTCAGCGGAGTCGAGTGGAAGTGGGAGAGCAGACGCCCGGCTCCTGGCCTTGGGGAGGGCGCTCCGTACCGTGCCAGCAAGGGCCTGTCTGCTGAGCTTCTGCAAAGATGCCCTTAACAGGCTGAGGAAGTCTCTCTTCCTCGCGTGGTGGGATTTTTGTTTTAAATCATTAATGATGTTGAATTTTGTCAAGTGCTTTTCCTCTACCTGTGCGGGTGACCCCATGATTTTTCTCCTTTATTCGCCGCTGTGCTGACTTACGCTGTGTTTGAACAGAATCCCAGTCTTGGGTCACTAAGTTGGGCTTTAATTATTACCGAATTCAGTTTGCTAATATGTCTTCAATGATCCCTATGTCCATATGGGTCCAGATTTTATTTTCCTGAGATGCCATCGTCTGGTTTTGGGACCGTGTTTACACGGGTTTCAGAAAATGGTGGGAAAGACTCCTTCCTCCTCTGTTTTCCGAGGGAGTTTGCGTGAGTTTCTCCAGTGTTTGCTCAAGTTCACCAGCAAGGCCGTCTGAGCCCAGCATTTTCTTTGTGGGAAGATCCTAATGACAAACCCCATTTCTTTAATAGCCATGGGGTGTGTGGATTTTCCATTTCTTCCCATGTGAGGTTTGGTGATTTTTGTCTTTCAAGGACTGGCATTTGCCCACTTGGGCTGAGTTGTTGACTTTCTTGGCATAAAGTCGTCATTTCCTGTGGACGTCTGCAGCGACACCTCCTCTGTTTCTGGTGCTGGAGTTTCATGTTTTCTGTGTGGCCGGGAGAGGAGTGGGAAACCCCCAACCCTGTCCGCCGGCCTCTTCGAGTCGTTCTGTCTGGTTTGGCCTCACAGCTTTCACTCTGCTGCCGGGCGCGGGTGTGTCTGTCTGCTCGATGGCTGGACCGTGGCCGTTATGAAATGTCTCTCTCCATCCCCGGTGATTCTCCGTGGCCTGAAGTCTACTTTGATATTAGCTTTCTTTTGGTTACTATGTGCAGGAGACGTCCTTTTCTGCCTGTTTACTCTCGCCTCATCTAGGAAGTAGTTCTCTCATAAGTCACATGTCATCCAGTTTTGCTTTTCAAAAATCCAGTCAGAAAAATGTCTGCTTTTTTTTTTTTAAAGATTTTATTTATTTGGCACAGAGAGAGCGAGTGAGCACAAGCAGAGGGAGCAACAGGCAGACGGAGAGGGAGAAGCAGGCTCCCCGCTGAGCAAGGATCCCATGCAGGGCTGGATCCCGGGATCACCCCTGAGCCCAAGGCAGAGGCTCAACCCACTGAGCCACCCAGGCGCCCCGAATGTCAGCTTTTCAACTGGACTGTTAGTCCACTTACTTTCATGTAAGCGTTGGTATGTTTGGGTTTAAGCCTACAGTTGCACTGTGTTTTCTGTTTTTCCTTTCCCCCCCGTCTGTTAGTTGTTTACACTGCTTCGCAATTCCCACGTGTCAGAGGTAAGGGGGGCGTCTTGTTCGCTGCACACCCCAGCACCTCGGGTCTCGGACTATGCCCTGAAGGCAGCCCTGGTCTCAGGGACGCGGGTCCCGGGCGGCAGCCCTCTAGGACTATTTATCTGGATGGCAAAGGCCCACGTGGTCAGTGCGGTGTCTGCCGGCGACGGCTCTGAGCCTGCCTCTTCCCGTGCTCTCCACCGTGAGCTGCCACCTCCTGCTACCCCGGGCTTCCCCTGTAGCCTGCAAACCCCACGTGCGGTCTAGTTGGTCTCGGGCCTTGTTGGATCCTTGTCTCCTCTTGGAGGCTGCGGGCCTATGTCAGGGGGATGCCTCCCTTCAGCGGGCCTGCAGAGGCCTCAGCAGCACATCCCAGGATGCAGAGAATCTGTGACCAGAGGGGCACGGTCTGCACCCAGCGGGCCCTGCTGTGTGCCGTGTGCACATTCATCTGTCCCGGCCCGTTTCCTCTGGCGCTCGGGAGATGGCCATGCCCCTCCTCTCCCTTGGGACCCCTGGCCTTTGGATGGGGTGGCAGCTGGACAGAGCCTTCTAGGACAGCCTTGGAGTGTGAGGGGAGCAGCGGGAGCCATCTGGGCCCGTAGGGCGAAGGGGTGGGAGGTGACAGCTGGCGGTTTCCGTGCAGCCTACAGGCGTCATGGGCTTACCCCACTCCCTGTGGCACTGGGTCATCTCCATGGCAGCCTCTGTCTACACCCCACACCCTGCTCCAGGGCGACCGGCTCTGCAGCAGATGCTGGGGCCACGAAAGCCAGCCAGATGCTCCCAGCTCCTGCAGCTGCTGGGGAGACTGTCGTCCCCCAGACGCCACCCGGATCCGCTCAGGTAGCAAACCGCACCCTTGCCCACTCCCTCCATGTCCGGTCTCGGCCCCCGGCCCAGGACATGGGTATGTGGGCCTTGCGGCAAGGACAGGCCGCCGGTGCTGCATGTTTGCATGCGGGGTTGGATTCTCACACCTCTGGGCCCCAGCAACACACTGGTTTCCTGGGAACATGTCCACCAGAGTCTGCCCGGCTCCTGCCTCTCCGCAGGGTCTGCCCCTCAGAGCCCCTGTTGCATTGGTTCCGGGAGCCACCACAGGCCGACAGCCACTCCGTGCTGAGCACGGGGAGGGAAGGCCTTTCCAGGGCGGACTCAGACGGTTTACAGAGACCGGCTCCAGCGGGAGGACAGGTGCAGCCCCTGGTCCCGGAGGCCTCAGCTGAGCCTGGGTCTTGCCTGCCCTGCACCTGCCCTGTCGCCACTGTGCCTCCCTGTCCCCTGGGCACCTGCACCTGGGGGCTACACGGCGGGCTCTCTGTGTTGGTGGTGGACCTTTGCGGGGGAGCAGGGGACTCAGGGCAGGGCCTCCCCCTCAGCCCCTCAGGCCTCAGCCTCTGAGGGGCTGGGAACAGCCAGCCGTCCTCTCCTGGACAAGCTGAGTTGTCACCTGACCAGTCCCCTGTGACACCCGGGTACCGTGCCCTCCCTTCCCTCGGCTGACAAACAGGGTGCACAGAATCGTCTCCGCTGGCTCAGCTCTGTGGAGGGGTGGCGGCTGGTGGCCAAGACATTTAACTGATGGCCCCAGGCTCAGGAGCACAGCTGAGAGATTAGCATGCCCTTTGCTGTGTCTTCCTAACTGTCGCTGATGTCTTTCCTTATGTGGCGGCTTCCCCGATGAAGCCAAGGGCCAGCGTGGCCAGCCATGAAAGGAGCAGCACGGGTTCACGGTCAGGGGGCACCCAGCACCAGAAGGAAACCACAGTGGCCACTGCGGGGAGGACGCTGTGCGGCATGTATCTGGGGCCACTCTTGCTGGTGCTCCGGGAGCCTCCAGGAGTCCCCAGTGCTCTGGCTGTGCCCGGGACGCATGGCCCGGGAGTGGGCAGCATGAGGCTGCTGCTTTCTTGAGAACGGTGGCGAGTGGTTCTGCCAAGCCTGCGGGATCCGCGGTCATCGGTGGCTCTCCAGCTCTGCACCGTTTTCGGTGCGGCCTGGGCTCTTTCCAGGCACAGCGTGGCTGGCCTGCGGCGCGGTTCAGGGCCCGAGCCTGCTCATGTGGGGCGGGCTGCAGGTGCCGGGGTGCAGAGCCCAGCGCCCCCTTCTTGGTGTGATGCACAGACACACGGATGCAAGATTGTGCTCCTGCTGGCGGCTGCCGTCTCAGCACCAAGGGCCCGACCCGCCGGGCTGCTGACTTGCATGGGAGGAGCCCCGCCTAACACCTGCTTCCTGTCCCTGGTCTGTGGGCTCCCGAGCCTCCTGCACCGGGTCTCGGTTCCAGCTGCCCCCAAGCTTGTCCCCCGACCTCGACTCGACTCTGGGCCCGTTCAGCTGTATTCTTCTACCCTGTGGGGAGGGCTGGCAGCAGAGTTGGGAATAGCTGTGCACTGCCTATTTTTATGTCACATTTAACAGGTTTTTTTTTTTACATAAACAGAGAAGCACAGAGAAGAAAAGAAACCCATAATCTCAGATAATCCTTATTGGTGCAAAAACGGACTTGGTGAGCAGGGTGTAGACGTGAAAGCCATGCAGGGAAGTAGGAAGGGCGCAGCCTCCGTCGTGGGCTCTGCGTCTACCCCCACGTGCCTCTGAGGCGGGGTGGGGGGGGGCCGTGTTCACACGGCAGGAGCCGCCAACACAGGGCTCTCACACCGTCATAGAAAGCGGGCGCCGTCCTTCGGGCTAGCGCCGCCTTGCACGGAAGTCTACCCGGTTTTCACGTCCACACGACCGTCCGCTCTGCAGCTTGGGCACCTGGGCTGTTGGGACTGTTGGGTGTTGAACGTCTCTGAGACCTCGATGGGCCTCTGCGGGCTTCATGGCCATGGGACCTGACGGTGGTGGTGTCGTCGCCTGGAGGGGTGGGAGCACCCCGGGTCTGGGTCTGTGCTGATGGTCCCCAAAGGTCTGGGCCTCTCCCCCACCACCGGGAGCACAAGGGCCCCCAGCTCCGCCGCACCGTCTCCAGCCCATGAGGAACCCAGACCCTCCCTTGGGCGAGTCAAGTGCCATCCCCTTGTCTCGTTGACGGACACTCGTACCTGAGAACGGGTGGGCACGGCCTCAGTCTGACCTGCCCGTCTGGCCTCCTCCTGGCCAGCTGGTTTCTCACTAACCTGTAAAGGAAATTCTCACTAAACTGTAGAGGTTCATTGTACTGCAGGGAGATTTGCCCTTATTTGTCGTACTCATTGCAAATGCCCTTTCCCAGCCTGCAGTCGACTTACACGGTGCTCACGTGTCGTGCACTGAGCCTTTAACATTCTGCATGTGATTAAACCAACGGTAGAGCGTTTCCTGTGTGGTTTCTGGAGTTGGCCTCTCGTGCTGCAGAATTACAGATAAATTCACTGTCACCATCGTGGAGTTCTCCTGGGTTCTGTGTGTGCGCATGTGTGCATACATGCATGTGTGTGTGTGTGCGTGTGCATGTGCCTGTCCGTGTGAGCACGCACATGTGTGCATGCCTGCGTGTGCCTATATGCATGCATACATGTGTGCATGCGTGTGTACATGTGCGTGTGTGTGCCTGTATGCATGTGTACGTGCGTGCATGTATGTGTGTGCGCCTCTCCGTGTGCGTGCATGCACACACATACATGCACACTGCTGCCCACCATGTTGTGTTTGGATTTTGTTTGGTCATAAGGTCTGAGGGAGGCTCAGACATCCTGTCTCTCCTCCTCACGTGCTGACCAGATGGCCTTTGTCCCGCTGGAGCTCCCGATGCTGGTGTCTCTCTCCACTCACCATGTGCAGTCGTCTGTCTCTGTCTGGTTCTGTTGCAAACCACGCCTCTCACAGGACCCCTTTTAAAACACAGTAGGAAGTCGTATCAGAGGGTAAGTTCCCTGTGGAAGGGGTCTGCCCCCCAGGGGACCCCTGCCGCCGTCTCTCCCTGGAGGGGTCTGGGATGCGACCATGCACCTGCAGCCTCCTGCCTTCTGCACCATCAACGTGCGTGATTCCGTGGTGAGGAGGAGAAGGACACTCATCCCCGCTGGCCCGACCACGGGCGGCCCCGCTGACAGGGCTGAGGGCAGATGGGGCAGACGGCCAGGCAGGTGTGTGTTGAGGGCCAGGTAAGAAGCCAGGTGAGAGGAGTGTGTGTGTGCACAGACGTGTGCAAGGGACAGGGAGGAGAAACCTGTTCTATCTGAAGCGTAGCCCCGTACAGCCCACTCCAGGTCAGGACCGGTGCCTGTGGGGTCATCCCAGGGATCCCAGGCCAGCAAGGAACTCGGGGTCTCGGGTCCCCATTTGGCGTCCAGCGGAGGCTGTGGGCACAGAGCCGAGGCCAGGTCTCCGACACCTGCTCGCAGGGAGAAGCCCGCTCAGCTGGTGGAGAGGCAGGAGGCCGACGTTTCTGATGGACCGGGCCCAGGCCCCGGCCACCTTGTCGCTCCAGGAACCGCAGGAGGCTGACCCTGCGCCCAGGCCCCTGGACACGGGCAGCCAGGCTCTTTCCCTAGAGGCTCCGGAGAGCGCAGCCCAGGCCCAGCCACCCTCATCCCACCTTCGCACGGTTTCGGACCCCGGCCAAGACTCCCATCCTGGAGACCTCAAGCTGGGGCTCCCACGAGGAGGCAGACTCCCGGCGCCACTCAGTTCTTCTGGTTCTTATTTTTAGAAATGTGAAGGAGAACACAAGTCTTGTGCTGTGTCTCGAAATAATGCCTTTCTTTAATCCTACTCAATTGAGCCAAAAATAGACCCACCCTTTCCCAGGATGACCGTCTGAGCTCTTGAGCCAGAGTGGGAGCAGCATCTCGGGCACGGGGTGCAGCGGGGCTGGCTGGGCAGATCAGGCCGGTCGTCCAGACCAGCCCAGAGCAGGAGTCGGGGATGCCCCTGCCTGTGGCCGCACTCCAGGATTTCAACACACAGGCCCCAGCTAAGGGCCCTGGGACCAGCCCAGGGTGGCGGCAGTCCTGACCTCGTCCCCAGCCAGGGGTCCGCAGAGGGCTGTCGTGGGACTGGCCCCAGGCTGCTCGGCCATGCGACTCTCCTCACGGTTCACCATTTTGTGTCTTTCCATGAACACCTTCCCTGCTGACTTGTACTCCGCCTTCTGGTTTCCCGTGGACTGAAAGTGGGGGCCCACACTTGGGGCAGGGTAGGGGAGACCCCAGGACAGGGCCTGCTGCCTGCCCAGTGCATGTCGGGGTCCCTCCTGGCATCTCCTAGCTTCTTCCCACGCTCGTGGGGTCTCTGTCTTCCTGGCTTCCCCCCGTGCAAGGAGGCCCCCAAGAGGAGCTGGGACCTGGATTTTCCAGACAGATGGGACTTCCTGTAATCTCCCCACTCCCCACAAATTATCGCATCTTTGCTTCCTCCCAGAGGAACTGGGCTGGGGGGAGGCAACGGTGCCTCTAATGGAGACGGGTCGTGTGAGGGTACGTCTGTGCCAGAGGAAGACAAGTTGGGTGAGCTCCAGAGGGCAGGTGTGGCAGTCCAGTGGCCCCGAAACCCCTAGCTGTCCAATTTAAAATCAGGGATCCGGGGGACGTGGCTCAGTCATTTGAGCATCTGACTCTTGATTTCAGCTCAAGTCATGATCTCAGGGTTGTGAGATCGAGCCCCACGTTGGGCTCTGCGCTCAGTGCAAAGTCTGTTTGTGATTCCCTCTCCCTCTGCTCCCCCAATTAATAAATACATCTTTAAAATCACGGATGTGGACGATTAGCTCTGGGGTGCAGGCCTGGCCGCACAGTGTCTGCTGGTGCGTGCACTCTCGTTGCTGGAGGACGTGTGTTAGGGGAAACAGGTTGAGCTACAAGGAGGGACACTGAACTCTGAGGTGGGGCTCACAGGCCACGGGGGGCTCTCCTCAGTGTGCGAGCCAGTGCCCATGGCGCCAGGGCGGCTTCTCCAGCAGGGACCGGTCTCCTTCACTGTTGCTCACCTCCCTCTTGGCCGTGGGCACCGGTGCTGGCTCTGATGCCGGAGAGGACATCACTGTGGGGAGGTCCAAGGGCCCCTCCTGCTCTGGGCCCATGACGCTCTGGCTGGCATGTGCTCAGGTTCCTTCTGTGGACAGCCCGGTGCCTGGGGATCGAAGTGGCCTGAGGACCTGGTGAGCGTTCACCTGGGCAGGGGCAGGGGACGGCTCCATGGCCAGGCTCCGTCAGGTTCCCAAGCCTTGGGTAAATGTCAGCCTGGCCTATCAGCACCTAGAGCCTGCTAAAAGGCTTTGTCAACACTCACTTCCTGCACAACAAACAACCATGTGGCTTATTAATCTTTAAATCTCAACTTTCCATCAAAACCATGTGCAAATTTCTTTTCAAAGAAAAGGTCTGACATAAAACTGTGCACTTCCCGGGAGATAGAATTTTAAATAGCAGCTTTTCCTTGATGATGTTGCATTGCTTCTGTTTATTTGAACGCAGCGTGGGCTCTGCTTGGCTGAGGGGCCGGGCTGCCCTCTGCTGAGCACTGGGCCGGGGCTGGCTGTCAGCCACTCCCTGGGCCAGTGGAGCCCCCAGACCGGTCCCTCCGCCTCGGACCCTGGGAGGTGTCCAGGTCCCAGGATGGCCACACTCGGGGGCGGACTGGCTGGTGGTGGCCAGACGGGCCGTGCTGGGGAAGCCGGCCCTGGGACCCCAGGCAGAAACGTGCCTCCCACTACTCACTCCCTCCCTGGTTCCTTCAGTCATTCACTCAATAGGCTCTCGGGCGCACGGGGCCGCGCTGGGCCCTGCAGGACAACTTGACAGGTGGCAGCAGATTCACCCCCGACTGGATCTGTCAGGGTCATGGAGCTGAACCTCAGAGCACCTTATGGGACAAGCAGCTCCTGTCTTGGTTGGAGGCTGCCCTCTGGGTGAGACAAGGGGCTGGGGACACAGAAGGCGCCATCCGAACCCCATCCGTTTGGGAGCCGTTAGAAGGCTGGGAGGATGGTCATGGATTCTTGGTGACGCTTAAGCGACTATGTAGGATATTAACTGACAGTTGATGCTGGGGCCGTGGGAGCTGAAGGGGACCCGGGCAGCCCCACCTCTGCTTGGGGACGGCTCAGGCACCCTGGGTGGGTGGGGCCCCATGGCAGCCCGGGGCCTGGCAGCTCTTGCTGTGTGAGCCGAGCCGTGGGAGTGCGGCTCTTGTCAGCTCGGCGAGGGGCCGTCTTGCCGTGGGGATAAACCGGTCCTGCCGCCAGCCGGAGGCCCAGCAGCAGCTCTAGCGGGCGGCGGGGGTGATAAACGGCTGTGAGGCCTCACGCTCCCTCGACAGCTTTCCCCGGCTCCCCCGCCCCCAGCGGCTCCGCAGGCAGGACTTCTCACTCCCCGGGGGCAGGTCTGGCTCCTCTGGCCTCTGCATCCTGCCTCTCCTTCCTGCGGCAGACATGTTGCCGGGACCCCAGAGCAGCTGCCTGTGTCTGAGACCGGGGCCAGCTGCTCAGTGAAGCCACAGTCTGAGAGCTTGTGGGCCCCCATGCGCACACAACACGCAGACACACGTACCACGCACACCCATGCGCGGCACATGCACGCACAGACACATACACGTGCACACAGACGCATACACGTGAACATGCACGAGCACAAGACACACATGCATAGACACACGCACACACATGCCCAGAGAGTTGACCCACAGGCGCACACATGCACACACGCTTGCACACTCAGACACAAGCACACACCACACACGTGCACGGAGCCGCACCTGCAGGCACACACAAGCACATGTATGCATGCACACACAGACACCTGTACACATGCACATGCTTGCACAGGCACGGAGCTGCACCCACAGGCACGTGTACACACAGGTGTGATCGGAGGTGTATCATTGCACTCCAGAATAATAATAATGACTTTTGCGCTGGGCAAACTTCTCCCATTCTGGCCAGGTGACAGCACCCAGGAGACAGCACCCAGCACCCTGCTTCTGCAGAGGGATGGCCCCAGGTGAGGCTGCTGAGTTTTGTCCACGCTGAGCCCGGGGCACACAGTGTGGGCACAGCCCCTGTGGAGTGGGGGAGGCCCATGGTTCTGTGCGTGCCCAGGCTGGTCCTGAGGTTGAGCGCCGGGCTGTGTGGGTTACCCCAGCCGTGGTTGACGGAGCCATCTCAGAGCGGAGCCACTCCCACCAGGGGTCTGCCACCGGCTGGTATAGCGGCAGGGCTTCTCCTGGCCTACCCGCTCAGCTCCAGGCCCCAGGACTGGCGGCCAGGCCTGCTGGTTCTGCCTCTGAGTGCCCCCCCCCACCAGCCTTGCCCCCATGACATGGGCTTCATGTGGACCCTCTTCTTGGAGCCCCTTCCCAACAGCTGAGCCCAAATACCCGTGTCCTCCAGAAAGCCTTTCTGACCAACTCCCCACCCCCACCATGAATGAGCCGCTCTGTACACCACACTGCACCCCCAGCTCCATGCCCTGGGTTCGGCCCGTCCTGTAGGCCCCTGGGCACAGGTGCGCATGGGGGACTGGATTCTGACCCACTGCTCTGTCTGCTAGTGGCTGTGGCCAGTCACTGAGCGGCTCTGAACCCCCATTTCCTGCACTCATGCGGGGAGTAGCTCTGTCCTGCAGTGTCACTGTCTGGATATGTAAAACACCCCCTCTGCACACCAGCCATCATCTCTTTTGGATGTATTTGTACGGGGGGGGGGGCATGATTACGGTAAGATCCAGAGACCTGAAGTCTGGAGACACATGGTTGCCCCTGGAACCAGGACCCCACAGGACAGGACCCGCTGCGCTTTCCCAGGAAGCTGCCTCTGGCTCTGCTCTGGGCAGCCCCTCGGCCCGGGGTGCCAAGCTGCTTCCATCGGCCTGGACTAGTTCTGCCCATCCTCAGACCTGTGTGGTGGAGCCGTACGGTGCGTGCACCTTTAAAGCCGGCTTTTGTTGAACGCGGTGTTCTGGGGTTCATCTGTGTCAGTATGGGTCAGTGGTTGACTCTTTGTACAAGAACGCTGCTGAGGAGCCTCGGGTGGTGATATAATAGAGTCCCCATCCGCTCTCCTGTGGGGGACCTTTGGTTGTCTCCGGTGTGTGGCAGTTATGGATAAGGTTGCTGAGAATGGCGCTGAGGACACGTCTATTTGGTTTCTCCTGGGAAATGGCTGGGAAGGCAGCGTCCAGTGCTGTGTGGTAAGCGCACCTGCGCGTCTGGGAGAGGCGGCCGACAGGACCGGCGGGTTCCATCTGCACCAGCCGAAGGGGCCTGAGCTGCTCACGTGCGTGCCAACACTTGGGGTTGTCGGTCTAGTGCACGGGCTGTGCTTTGGGCTGTGATGGACCCTGTTGGGTTGGAGGTGCAGACCCCTGGTGAATGCTGACGCTGGGCCTCTGCTGTGCTCGCTGGCCTCTCCTCCATCCCCCCCTCTGAACATCCATCCAAGGCTTCTCATTTTCACACTGGCAGTCATTCTCTTGTTGGTTGGCAGGAGTTGTTTACACAGCCTGGCCGCACGCCCTTGCTTGGACGCGTGTATCTGCACACATTGCTGCTGTGCTCCTGTGTTTGACTTACGCCTTCGCAGTATCTTTTGAAGAGCAGACATTTTTAATTTGGATGAAGCACAGTTTATTCATTTCTTTGCAGTTAGTGTTTCTGGTGTCACATCTGCGGAATCTTTGCCTTCCTTCAGGTTGCAAAAATGTTTTCTCTTCCAGGAACTGTTTTATGTGTATGTTTGCAGTCCGCCTAGAATGGGTTGCTGGGCATGGCATGGGGGGGTGTGGTTAGGAGTTGTCCTCACAGATACTCACGGCGGAAGTGCCCAGTGCTGCACAGACTTCGTCGGCGCCTTCGGGAAAACCAGTATGTGGCGACCTGTCTCTCGCATTGCCCTGCACCTGTCCCCATATTGCACCCCACTGTCCTGATTATTGTTCCTTTACATTAAGACTTAAAACCAGGGGCGCCTCGGTGGCTCAGTGGGTTAAAGCCTCTGCCTTTAGCTCAGGTCACGATCTCAGGGTCCTGGGATCGAGCCCTGCATTGGGCTCTTTGCTTAGCAGGGAGCCTGCTTCCCCCTCTCTCTCTGCCTGCTTCTCTGCCTACTAGTGATCTCTGTCTGTCAAATAGATAAATAGGATCTTCAAAAAAAAAAAAAAAAAAAGAAAAAAAAGACTTAAAATCAGGTAGTGCAAGTCCTCCAACTTTGCTCTTTTTTTTTTTTTTTTAGGATTTTTTTAAACTATTCTAGGTCATTTCCGTTTGCATCTAAATTTTTGTGTCTGCCCACCCACTTCTAACAAAGAAAACCTAACTAGGGCTTTGACTGGAATCCCACTGACTCTATAGACACCTTTGGAAAGAAGGAGCCACCTCCTGTCCACTGTTCCAACCCGGGACCTGGGGCGCCTCTCCGCTGACTTGGGTCCTCCGTAACCCTGTGTTTCAGGGTTTCATGTGTGAGTCTCGTACATCCTTCTTAGTCATATTCCTGCATATGTGATGACTTTGGTACAAGTGCAATTTGGAAAATCTAATTTTCAGTAGTTTGTTGATATTATATTAGAAATCCAAAAAACCTTAGGTATAGACCATGTATTGGACACGGCCTGTACAGTCCTCAGGGCCTTCTCCATGGACCGCTACGCAGTCTTTTCCATTCTTTATTTTTAGCTGCTTCTCCTATGTCTTTGGCCAGGGCAGCACAGCACTAGACAAAACGATGAGTATGGGCAGCCTCACCCTGTTCCCCGCTTGGAGGAAGTGTTCTCTTGCCACAGTTAAACGTGGTCTCAGCTGCAGACAGTCGGGTGTCCCGTCTGACCATTGGAAGGTTCTGTTCTTGTTCGCAGAGAGCCCTTATCACAAACGCACGTGTGTTTTGTCAAATGCCTCTCCCACGTCTACCGGGGGTCCTGGGTTCCTTCTTCATCCTCTTCGTGCAAGGACTGTGAGCCATTGGTTTCTAGAGTTGAACCAACCTTGCATTCCTAGCACGGACCTCATCATTCGCAATGTGTTATATTTTTCATACTGCTGCTAATTTGCTAATATTTTGTTAAGGGATTTTGCATGCATGCTCTGAGGAAATATTGGTCTGTAACTTTCTTCTGTAATAGCCTTATTAGGCCTTGCTGTCAGGAAAACATTGATCTCATAAAACAATTCAGAAGGTGCTTAATTTCGCTGTTTTCTAAATGAGTTTGTGTGAGATCGGTATTGTTTCTTCCTTAAAAAGTTGATAGAATTGCTTCCAGGGACGGCTTCCGTAGGCATTCAGAATGGCCCAGTGTTTGACCTACCATTGTAGGCTGTCCTACAATACAGCCTCTAATAAAACTAGGCTGTCCCGAACCCCGGGTGATAGAATTGTTTACCTTTATACCAAGAAGGTTGGGAAAGCACCAAAATCTGCATGTGGCGTGTGTCCAGGCCGACTTCGAGGAGTTCGTGCTGTGAGACCTAAAGTGCTTATGAGGTTGTCTAAAACGAAAAAACATGTCAGCAGGGCCTACGGTGGTTCCATGTGTGCCAAGTGCATTAGTGACAGGATCAAGCATGCTTTCCTTATCGAGGAGCAGAAAATCGTTGTGAAAGTATTGAAGGCACAAGCACAGAGTCAGAAAGCTAAATAAAAAAAATGAAGCTGTTTTGAGTAATAAAAAAATCAAAAGGCTTGATCTGTTAAAAAAAAAAAAAAAAAGTTGATAGAATTCACCAGTGAAACCATCTGGGCTGGAGATCTTTTCTGGAGGGTGGATTTTGATTATGAATACATTATTTCAGAAAAAACAGACCTGAGACTGTTCAGGTGGTGTGTTCTGTCTGTATTAGTTTCATAAATTGTGTATTTTAAGGAATCTCTCCATTTTGTCCACCTAATATAATCTGTTGACATAAAGTTAGTTCATGATCTTTCTAAATTATCCTTTAGATGCACGTGGGATCCATAATGACATGATCTTTGTAAAATTCTTAATGTTTGTGTTTTCTCTTTTTAAAAAAAAAAAAAAAAACTGGTCTTGGGGCAACTGGGTGCCGCAGTTGGTTAAGCAACTGACTATTGGTTTTGGGTCAGGTCACGATGACAGGGTCGTAGGCTCGAGCCCCCCATCGGGCTCGCAGCTTAGTGTGGGGTCTGCCTGTGGTTCTGTCTCTCCCCGTGCCTCTCCCCACTTTGCTTTCTCTGTCTCTCTCTTTTTTAAAATAACAGATAAATGAATCTTAAAAAAATCAGTCTTCCAAAGGTTTGTCAATGTTATAAATCACAAAAATAACTCAGTTTTGTTGATATTCCTATTGTCTGTCTCTGTAATTTCCTTTTCCTTCTCCAGATACACTTTGTTCTCTTCCGTCGTCGTCTCTTGACACAGGCACGTCGAGCCGAAAACTCTTCTGACGCTGTGGCTTCTTCACCCTTGGTATGTCTTGTTTCAGATGTGAACGTGCACACCGGCGTGGCCCTGGGGCCATGGAGGACCGCAGAGAGCAGTAGGTAAACCCAGCACCATAATAGATTTCAGTCTGTCCCTGCCGGGCCAGGTGGGCCCGGCCCCACCAGGGAAGAGGACAAATGGGCGTGACCATGAGCGGTGGACACGTACTCAGTTCTGCCGCCGGTAACTGGGAAGCGCATGTTTTTCTACAACAAGGAATGTTTATTAGAATTGAGCTTTCCAAAGTGAAATCAGAGAGCCTCCGTGGTTGGTCTGTGTGGTGGGAAACCTCTCATCGTCTTTGTGTCTGGGGTTCTTTTGTGGACAGATCACCCTGTTACCCATTCTGCAGGGTCGAGCATCTGGGGAATTTCCTGTTCGTGACTGTTTCGCATTTCCTGCGTGTGCTGGCTGGTGGGCGTGTGTCTGTATTTGTGGGTGTGTCCCAGCCGGGCCCTGGGGTGCCCAGAGCTCGGCTTTACTCCCTTAGCAGTGTAGCTGAGCTCCGGCGGCTCACGTCTTGCCAGCTTGCGTGGCCGGCTTCCCTGGCTTAGGTTGGTCTCTCGGACGTGGGGCGGTCCCGCTCTCTGAGCCTCTTCTGGTCCCTGAGACGTTGTGCTTGCGTCCGTGTTGAGCCGGAATGTAGGCATCTTTTGCGAGGTGCCTGTTCGTGAATGTGACTGTTTTCTGTTGTTTTGTGTCTTTTTCTTCCCGCCTTGTGGAGTCGTTAAGATGCTCTGGGGTTTGGTCGGAGACCTGCTGGCTCTTGGGCTTTTCTACCTTCTGGCTGCCTCGTGGGTCACCTTGACCGTGGTGCATCTCTCATGGTGGACGCCTCCCCAGGCCGCCTCCTCCTTTCTCTCCCTCCTTCTTAGCTTGCTCCCTTGGGCCCTGCCCAATGCCACCCCGTCCAGTAGTGTCCTGGCCCACATGCATTTCCTCGGGCGAGGCCAACGTCCTGAACCACATCTCCTGATTCTCCCACATGCAGTTCTCATCCGCGCCACGGACCCAGTCCCCGCCCGAGCTGCCGACAGCCTCATCCTCGTGCTCCCTGCAGGGCCCCCGCCAGCTGCATTTTGGGGCCATCTGTCCCCTCCCTTTTGAAAACCCTTCTCCGTAAGCAAGCCAGAACAGAGTAATACTTGGCCTCGCTGTGCCCGAACTTCATAGCAAGACCACGGGCACTGCCTCCTGGGGCTTGCTGCGGGGTTCTGCGTGTCTGCCGACTTGTCCGATGTGTCTGGCCATCTGGCCCACGGCTCAGGGAGTGTGAGCTGGGCCGGGTCCGACCAGCCTCCCGGTGCTCCCCTCCAGGGCCCACACGCGAGCCCTTCCTCCTATAGGCCCAGTGGCTGGCCTCAGGGTCACGGGCTGTGGGGCAGGGAGGGATGCGCCGGGCCAGAGATTTCTGGGGGGCTGGCTGCAAACGGGGCTTCTGCAGCTCAGGCCTCTGTGGCCGGGAGTTCCACGTGGGCTTCTCAGGCGAGGCTGGGGTTGCGTGGCCAGGTTTGCGTGGCAGGTGTTTGACTTGGCAGCTCCAGGTGCCGTCGGATGCCACAGGGTCAGCAGTAGCGAGCGGCAGAGCTCCCACCCTATGCCGGCAACCTGGGCTCCCAAGTCCTCAGGGCAGCTGACAGATACCCCAGGGTCTGGGAGCCTTGACTCTGGGACCTCTCCTAGAGCCAGAAGAGAGGCTGGGTTGGTGACAGGGTGGGTCTCCCTTCTGGGCACCGCTGCTTGGTGGCCTGGGGACCCTGGCGCTCACTTGCTCCAGTCTCTGAGGCCCCACCTCTTCCTGTGAGGCCCCTCTCTGTGGGGAAGGTGGCAGGGAGCACAACAGGGCCATTATCCAAGCCCAGAGGCACACACGGGCAGATGGAAAGACAGACAGAGGGCCTGGGCTTTCTTCGGCCCTTGGCCTAGCCAAGCATCTCCCACCAAGTGTTGATCTCTAACTTCTCTCCATGAAATTCCTCTGTTCCCCTGGGGACTTGGGACCCCCGATTCCTCCACGGGCAGCCAGCCTCCTGGTGGACTCCCAGTATGTGACCAGAGCCCCTCTGGAGGGTAGCCGCGGCCACCATCGTGGTGCCAGCTCTGACTGTCTGCCCCCGGGTCAGACCTCCCTGGGACTGTCTGCACTCTGCTCCCTGGGTGGGCTGAGATGTTGCTGACACAGGCCCGGGGGCTGCTGGTCCTGGCTTCACTCTGCCCCTTCCTTGGCCCGAGTCTCTGTTGGAGCACCCGGGAGGCACATGCATGTCAACCCCGGGCACACACAGGCTGGGGTCTCCTGGCAGTGCCGCAGAGTGAGAGGACAGGGCCGGGTCCAGTCAGCAGCTGGGCCAGGGGCCAGTTTGCTTGGCTGGGTAGACCTGCCTCAGGGTTCAGGGCCCAGTTGCCTGTTTGTCCCCTTCCTTGCCCACCCCCACCCTGAGCCACGGCAGCCTCCAACCAGCTCCTGAGGCTGAACTGGGGGCCCCCAGGGTGTTATTGAGGGACTCAAGGCCCTCCCTGATGGTGGACCTGGGGCTGGGCACCTGGGACAGGGAGGGCCAGGGGTGGGGGGCCTTGAACAGCAGGACCCCACTGGGCACGCCCGGGGAGGCATGCCCCCCACAGCCACGGGAAGTGGCGGGAGCCTGTGCAGACAGCCTCCCCTGCAGGCCCTGGAGGGACGGGACCCCAGCTGGCAGAGATGCTCTATTGATCTGGCTATTGCCGTAATCTCCCGTTGGTAAAGGCTGAGGATGCCGTCGTCCAACAGCTCCAGACGCGGGAGCTGGCCCGACCCAGGATAAACCACGTGGGTCTGGGGAGCTGTCACTGGAGGTGGTATGGGCTGAGGGTTTCCTGTAGGCAGACGTGCGGGCGGTCTCCCCTGCGGTCCAGCCTGGGGGTGGGCAGCCACCAGGACTGCCTGGCTTCTGGCCTCCAGTCACTCAGGCCCCCGGGCACATTCCTGGGCATGAGCAGAAGGACTGTTCGGGAACGTGAGCCCCCGAGGCCTCAGCACGGTCCCTGGGCTGGTGCCACGCCCTCGCCGAGTCTGTTCCTGAAGAGACAGTGTGAGCGTGTTGCCCCCCCCCACCCCACCTTGGGCTGGGCACTGAGCTGGTGGATGGGAACGAGCGGGCATGGGCTGGATGGCGAGTGCTCAGAGGGCCCGGCGCAGGCTTCCTAGAGAAGGGCCTGAGGGCTGAGCAGGTGCCTGGGAGGCCGTGGGGCGCGGAGGTGTCCCAGGAGGGAGGAAGGGGAGGTTCTGAGGCCTGGGTCTTGGGGTTGGGGTGCCGGCCCCCCACGGTCCCATCTCCTGTGTCCCGAGGGGCCCATGGTCCTTCCCCCAGAGTTAGCCGGGGCTCCCCAGCTCTTTCCTCGCCTGTAAGAAAGAGCGTCTCTTGCCGAGTGGCTCTGAGAACTGGCAGGGGTCGGGACACAGAGGGCTGGGCGCGGTGTCCAGCTCGTGGTGCGAGCCGCTTGTGGGGCGAGCCGGTGGCCGTGGAGGGCCCATGGTAGCCAGCAGGTTAGGGCCTCGGTGGTGTGTCGGAGGAGACCGTCTGGTGACCACTCACACCGCAGCAGGCGCGTGTGTGCTGCGGAGGCAGGGAGGGGACCGGTGCCAGCCTCAGCTGGACTGGATGATTTTCTTTAGGAGTTTTCTGGGTCATAGGTTGTTTGACAAAGTGTCCTCAACTTCTGAATGAATTTCAGCTTCTTGTGACATTTGACTTATGATTGCAGCTTTCCAGATAAATCCTGACTTCCGGTATGGAATTCTCCAAGGATGTGGGGAGGGCTGGGGCTGTCCTGAGGGACGGGGAGGCGAGGGGGAAGGGACTTGTCCCGTAGCCATGGGCCGGTCACCTTCCCCACGGGGCCTACTGCCCAGGCCCTGACGGCATGAGGATGTGGGCCGGGGTTGTCAGGAGCAGGCTGGCCCCCGGGTGGGCGCGGGCTCCCCTCCCCTCCCCCCGGCGCGGGCACCGTGTTCCCCGTAACAGCAGCGGTGACTCACGTAACAGCAGCTCTATTTTTACTCTCCCTGGGCTCACCTTCTGTCTTGCTTTCCGCGGTGGGGGCACCGGCTTTTGAAAGGGCTGAATTCCAAACTCGGAATCTCACGGGGACCCACGGTGCCCCTAAGACCTTGCTGTTGGGTGGCCCCTCTGCCCGCTGAGGGCGAGCGCTGAGCTCGGGTCGGCAGTGCTCAGACATTACCTAAAGGTGTCTTTGGATTCTGGGGCATCTGCACAAGGGCCACCCCTTGGCTTTGTCCGCCGCCGTGTATGGCGTGCGGCCAGCTTTGCGCTCTGGGGGTGCCCTCCCCTCTCTCCCTTCAGCCACTCATGTCCCAGCGGCCAGGCCAGAGGGTCAAGTCAGGTCGGGTCTCGGGGAAACCAGAATGATTCGCACGAGTCCCACTGGAGCGCAGCCGAGGGAGTGTCGGCGGCGCCTCCGGGAAAGCTCCTGGTCTCCCCGGGGTGCTCTGTCTCTCACGGAGCCCGGTGGCGGCAAAGAGCCTCGGGAATCGTGTCCGTGCGAGTTCTGTGTGGGCGCCGGACCTCACAGCAGCACGTGGAGAGGTGGTGCCAGGATCGCTGGGCTTGGAGGTGATCCTGGGGCGCGCCGGCCATTCTCACGAAGGACCCAGCGGCCGCTCCTCTACCTGGTCAGAGAGGATCGGGACCTCCCTCCACTCCCCATCATTTGGCATCAAGATGACCTATTTTCTTTTTCTTAAAAAAACAATTGTTTAAGGATTTTATTTACTTATTTGAGACAGACACAGAGAGAGAGAGAGAGCACGAGCAGGGAGAGAGGCAGAGGGAGAGGGAGAAGCAGGCCTCCCGCTGAGCCAGGACTCGCCGTGGGGCTGGATCCCAGGACGCCGGGACCATGACCCAGGCCGAAGGCAGACGCTTCACCCTCTGAGCCCCCAGGCGCCCCAAGGTGACCTATTTTCATAGCAACGCCATGCCTTCTGATTGCCAACTAGGCAACATAAAAGCCTTCCTTGAAGAATAAATATTCTTAGACATTTGTGTTTTAAATATTCGTCCGTACCCGGGAGAGCCGGTGCCCGCACGGCCGGAGGGCTCTGGTGGGTGCTGAGCACACAGCTGGCCGCCTCCTGGCAGGCAGGGCTCCCTCCTGCGGCGCTTGGGTTCCTGACAAGGAGGCACAGAAGCCACAGGACCGTGGGGGCCACATTCCCTTCTCCTTCCGCCAGTGACGTCAGAGGTGTCTCGCGGCAGCAGGGGGAGGCGAGAGTGTCCACAGCTCGCAGGGCAACGCGGATCCCCGCAGGAGCGCACAGACTCTCCGCCGGCCACAGTCCGGGCGCCCCCGCTCACCACCTCGTCTCTCGGCCCAGACCTCGTGGGGAATAGCACCCGCGCCGCTTTATTTCCTCCCGGGCACCGTGTTGGTTTGCTGGTTCCCCACAATAGAGGGCCCACTCTGGGAGGACCCCTCGCTGCCCTCCCCCGGCTCAGGCCCGGCCTGTGGTTGTCGCAGAGGCCTCTGACCTTGGCGCACACGGCGGGGCAGACCCACGGCCAGAACCCTCAGTCAGATGGCGCCGAGGCCCGGGCCGGAAGGGCCCAAGAGAAGCAGAGCCTCGTCTGTAAGATGGGGTGCCCAGGGGCCCCCAGGAGCCATGTGCAGGGCAGCAGGGCCCCATGAGCCTACAGGTCTGCCTGGGACGGACGGATGGTCGGTGGACAGGAGGGTGGACATGCGCAGGACCTCGGGGTGCTGACCTCTGTCTGTGAGGAGCACTGGGTGTGCAGGCCTGACGGCGGCTTGACCCCCAGGACTTGGGCTCAAGGTCACAGGGAGCTGGACCCAAGGCGTTGTGCCCAACTTGTGTCCACAGGCCCCCGGACGCACGCCCTCCGGCCTCAGAGGAGGGTCGCTGTGTGTGTCCGGGAGAGCCTTGCTCACAGCTTCCGGCCGCCGTGGGACTCGCACCCTGCCCAGTCCTGGGCCTGCCCGGGGCTCCTCCCGGCTCATTGGTCTCCCGGTGCCCAGCAGCTACGTGTGGGATTTCCGTCCCGCCCAGGTCTCCCCTGTGAAGCTTCCAGGCGGCCGACACCGTGCCCTGACAGCCGTCCGGGAGTCCCGTTGTGTGCCCTCTCCCGCTGGGGTCTCAGGAAGCGGGGATGGTTGTGCCCCAAGCCACAGGCTCCGTGCAGTGGGGTGCGCGCTCTCCCTTCCCATTCCTGGAAGCAGACGCAGGAGAGGCCCCGGGGTCGGCCGGTGTGGACCACTTCCGTGCCTGGCCAACCTCCGCCCACCTCTTTCCCCGATTCCCTGTGCTGACCTCACTCGCCAGGGAGTGAGAGTGGGGTGGGGGGCACGGTGTGGATTTCCTCTGCTCCTGACCTACTGTTTAACACACGCTCTGCACCCATCCTCCGCATCCACTGGGAAGTCCGGAGTCCCACGTCTGCCTTTCTCTGAGCTCCGTGATTGCCGTGGCTGAGCCCCCCCCGCTAACCTCAGCCCTGGGGTGTGTGGCCGGCCCAGCGCTGTGCTGGCATCTGGGGGAGGGTGCCTGACCCTGACGCCCTCCCTTCCGCTCCCGGGCGGGCCCTCCCACGCCACGTGCTGGGCCACGCACACAGGTGCCCCCTGCAGGCTCCACGCGCCATTCTCCGTGTGGGCACGCCAGGGCCCTCGTCGCCGCCCCCGCCCCCGGGGAGCAGACTGCGCTGACTGCAGGGTCGTGGGTGTCCGGGGCCCGGGGCGTCTCACGAGTGCCCAGGGCCCGCATCTGGAAGTGGAGCCAGGCTCCATGGGTGCTGCAAAGCCTAAAGCGAGAGAACGAGAGCTGTGAGCCATGGAGCAGCCTGTCATTGGGGGGGGGCTCTGGCCCGGGGGGGCACAGGCGTGGGGGGCTATGACCTGGGGGGGGCACAGGCCTGGAGGTAACAGGACTGGGGGCGCACAGGCCTGGGGGGCTCTGACCTGGGGGGGCACAGGCCTGGAGGTTACAGACCTGGGGGGGCACATACCTGAGGACAGGGACTTGGGGAGGGTTCAGACCTGGCACAGGTGGGGCTATCTGGCTGCGTGATAGTCACCTGGGGGAGCCGTGTCCTGGGGGGCAGGCAGGTGTGGGAAGCAAGGCTGGTCTGAGCTGCCTGGGGCAGAGGTGCCCATGGGAAGGAAACCAGTGGAGGGCAGCTTACACGTCAGGTTCAGAGTGAAGCGGGAGTCCTAGAGCCCGTCCGAACTGCTCTCACTCACAGATGACCACCCCCCGGGCACCGCGTGCACGTGGCCTGTGTGTGTGGTGGGGAGCATCTTCCTTGAGGACCGCGACAGTTAGTAAAGCTGCAACTTCCAACGACCCCTTTCTCTAGGAGGGGCTTATGTCTGGGAGAAGTTAATAGAAGTCAGGATTCGGGTGGTTTCCCACAGGCCTGGGGACCGCCCTTCAGGAAGTGCCCATTATTCATCCCGGGGCCGTGGCAGGCTCCCCCGTAGCTCACCCTGTGAACCCCATGGGAGACTCAGCGGGAGGGCGGGGGGCAGGCTCTGGGCTTCCTGTGCGGGGGCCGGCTCAGGATGGGGGTGTCGAGGCGCCTGGGACTGAAAGGCACACCCTGTCCTCTGTGTGGCCTGTGGGCGGGGTGGCCTGGCCACGCAAGGAGCCCGGGAAGAGGGACGGCATGGCCCCCAGGACCCACCTCTCAGCCTTGGCTCGGGCGGTCCCTGCTTTACACACAAGCTTGAGCTGAGCCTCCCGCTGGCACCAGGACCCACTTCTGGGGTGCAGGGGGGCTCCCTGCAGTGGTGGGGGGCAGCCCCTGGACGGCGGCCCCACTGGGGGCCGGCAGAAGGCCCTGGGCCTTTCTGCCACCTCACCCGGTGTGTCTCTGTTTTTTCTGCAGTGAACTTTGACCACTTCCAGATCCTTCGGGCCATCGGAAAGGGCAGCTTCGGCAAGGTAAGGCAGAGCCAAAGGAGGCCATGGTAGGACCGTCCCTGCAGCCCACCAGCTCTGGGATGCCAGGACCCCCACGTCTGTCAGTGGGGGATGTGGACAGGCTGGCAATGAGGGGGGTCAGAGTGGGGTATCAGCCTCGCTCAGGAGCACTGGGGTCTTCTGTCCAGGTCTTTGTGGGTCTCTAACTTGGCTGGGAGCTGACGGTGCAGATGGCACAGCTGTGGGGCTTTGTGGGACCAAGACCCCGATGCCCCCTCACTTGAGACTGTGACGCTCGCTCCGCGGTGGGGCCCCTTTCCTCTGAGGCAGGAGCCCACTCAAGGCCACAAAGGAAGTGCCTTAGAAGCCCCTGGGGGGGGGGGAGCGGCCATGGATATTCAGTGTCCGGGAGCCGCTGTGGCCCTCTGACGCCAGGCTGCTCCTGCAGGGGTGCGGGGGGCGGGGCGGACAGTGCCGCTGAGCCTGTGTCCTCATCCTGGCCGCTGCGCCGTCGGAGACGTCTCCCTGCTCCTTTCGCTCTCTCTTGTCCACATCTAACTTCCTGATTGCTGCCTTGTAACGTCTCGAGATTGGGGTAATTATAACTCAAAGAGGCTTAACGAGCACTCTGAGAGGGTTAAAATTAGCTCTCGGGACTCGGCCTTGTGGGCCTGCTGTAGATGGGTCACTTCTGGGTGGAGAATTTCTTCGGAGCAGAGGAGGAGGCTGGGCAGATGAGGCCTTGGCTCCCCTCTCCATGCAGCTGCGTCTGGACGCCGAGCCTTGGGTCCCCCAGGCCTGGGAAATTACAAATTGAAGCAATGACCTCCTTTGCAGGAACCCATTCAAACACTCTCGTTAAGGAGAGTAATTTTAAGATCTGCTGGTTGGGTTGCCCCCTGCCCTCCCTGCTTCTCCCAACCGACTGTAAATGGTGTCTGCTGGGGTTCCAGAGGGCATGGGGAAGGTTGAGGGGAAGACAGGGTGGGGCTCAGGTTAAGGTCAGGCGTCGGAGGGCACCAGCCCTCACCAGGTTCCAGGAGGAGTGGCATGTATGGGGAGACACGGAGGACGAGCAGTGTTGGGGGCTGACCTGGGGCAGCCACTTCTCTGTCCCCTGCCTCCTCCCATCCCTGTCGTCCCCCTCAGGCTCCTTCTGCACTGCTGGGCGGCACACACGCCCCCACTGCCGTGTCTGCAGAACCCCAGGATTCTGGCTCCTCTGAGCAGTTCTAGCTTTGAAAAGCCAGCTGGCCACAGGGTCCCGGAGGCGGGGCTCTGCAGAGCGGTGGCGTGCCGGCAAGGTCCTGCTGAGACTTCAGCCTCAGACGCGAGCTGCCTTGGAATGGCTCCCTAACGAGGCCGCCAAATGAGGCCTGCAGGGTCTCGGGGCTGTCGTCCCAGGGCGCCCTGCCCTCGGTGGCTTTCTGGAATGTGGAGGAGCCAAGGGCCTGTCACCGACCTGAGCTCTGGGCCTTCCAGCTGCCCTCGGTGGCTACAGAAGTGACCCCGATGCAGAAGCTCCAAGTGTGTGTGGCCGAGCCTGTAAGTGCCCGTTTGTGGCCTTACTTGAGATGTGTGTGCGCAGGCCATCCATGCCCGACAGCACAGTGAACCCTGGCTCCCTACGGACGACTAGGTCGAGCAGCTGTAAACACCCCGAGTTCACCGATGCCCCCCCTTCACGATGGGAGGCAAAGTGGCGCATGTGACAGGACCAGCTCTTCCCAGCAAGGGCTGCTCCCCTGGTGGCTGCCCCACCCTTTGGGAGGGTGGCTCCCTGACAGCCACTCCCAAAGTCTGCTTAGTGTTTTTGGTTTTTCTGGGTTTTTGTTGTTGCTGTGAAGTCACACACGGTTGTAATCACCTGGAGGTGCGCGGCTCCGGATTGCTGAGCGACCACCACGTCCTTGTCTCCAGACTCCCTTGTCTTGTAAAACTGCCCCCATTAAACGCCCCTCCCCTCCCTCCCAAGTCCCCCTGAGAAACCACGGCGGGGTAGATGCCTTTGTTTTGCAGAGCAGAGTAGAAGCTGGTGCCGGAAGCTCACGGTGTGTGCCGACAACCCCGTCCCCACTGGCTTGCAGGTGGAGGGGCCTTGTGCCTGGTTCTTCTGACCAGGCCAGGCGTGGGGGGAGGGGTTCCTCAGTGCAGGAAGCTCCTCCCCGCTCCCGTGACTGGGCTGGGGGAGGGGGGTGTCGTTCCCAAGATGCCTGAGCCCGTGTAAGCCCAGCAGTGGGCCTCACTCCTGTGGGGCAGGTGAGCGGGCGCGGACAGGTGAGCAGGTGGGACAGGTGAGCGGG